>JACWBX010004164.1:2343-18171 GCA_014622435.1 Polypedilum pembai
CCAGTTAAAAAGTTTTTCTCTCTGTGTAGTAACTCTGTAAAACTATTAGAAATAATTATTGTAGAGCGGAGAAATATAAAATTCGTGCTTCTATTAATATTTTTCATTAACTGAATTTTATAATTGATAAAATTATTCAAAATATGAATGACCGTTATAAAATCGTATCAATAAAAAGTTGCTTAGTAATGTTTTGCAAGTGCGCTTAAATCTTGCATTCACTTGTAATTTTTGTAACTTAATAGTGGCAAACTTAACTATTAAGTGTCGCGATTTTGGCGATTCGTGTTGACTTCCACTTACTTGTGTTTCTCAATTTTTCTCTCATTTCTTTTATTATTATTGAATAAGCGAAAATGACGATAAATAAAAAAGAAGTTTATTGCGTTAACACTTTTTTGAGCTTCAAACAAATCATTCCGTGCGTGTAAATAAATTTTGAAACCAAACACACACAAAAAAAAGTTTTCTTTTATTTCTTTTGTGTCACTTCGCCAATTGATGATGATTCAATTTGCTTTTGTGTTATTTTTGTTTTCATTGACTTACGATCAACAGAAAGTCTACATATATTTGAAAAAAAAAATAGTTTTTAATTTGGAGTTCTAGTGGCATTGATACACTTTTAGAATATTAACTAGATATTTATTGAAAAAGCATGTTGAACTCTTTTCTGTATTTTACGGTCTAATGAAGTTTATAATTATTGCGTTTTGATTTTGAACTCTTTGATCAAGTTGATTATGGTAATTTCTTTTAATAATTTAGTTTAAATTCTCAAATTAATTTATAAAATTTTTAAGAACTTGCTATCAATAGAATAAAATGCTATAAAAGAAATTTTAAAAACAAAATAAAACTTTTTTGTTTACTTTCAATTTTATATTTTTTTGATTCGATATTTTCGTCTGCTAAATTTTAAAAGAAATCAAGCAGCTTTAAAAATTCTTCTAAACAAGTTTTCAGAAAAATTTAAAAAAAAAATTTAACTATACATTTGAACTCGTACAATATTTTGATTCGTGACACTCTCGGAAGCAAAAATTCGTTCATCATAGTACATTTTTTTTGCTGATAAATGGCGAAAATTTATTGAAAAATTACTGCTTAATTTTTGACAACAATTGTTTCATTATTTTCAAAATTTTCATTAGAACATCTCAATTTATACTTTGATACACTAGCGTGCAACGGCATATTAGTTAAGCACAACTGTATTAAACTATCAAGATTTTTCTTTTTACAAATTATCAGTTTTTTAAAATTTTTAATGCAATTCAAAACATAATTTGGAATTGGTTCATTATTAAGATTCAGCACTTGCATGCATACTTGACTGGTATGTGCTTACTTGTATGGAAGTTGTCAAAAATTGTCTTTAATTCATTCGGATTTCATTTAATTTGATCAAAATTTTGGCAAATTTATATGGAAAGTCAATGATACTTAAATTAACGAACTATTGACCGAATTACATAAAATTTGAACGAATTAGAGAAATTTTTAGGTAAATCAACTTGAATGCAAGTTGCACATACCAGTCAAGTATACATGCAAGTGCCAAATTCTATTTGTTACTTATTTTTTTTGAACATTAATTTATTTCAATCAACAAAAATGTTTTTAAACCAACTTGATTTTCTTCTTCCGCTTGCTAATAATTTTCTATAAAAATATGATATTTAGCCTTTGGGAAGACAGGTGATAAGCTAATAATATACAAGCTCAAAAACTAGAGTATTTATTTGTTGTCAAAAACAAATTATAAACTAAAGAACACCAAAAATTGAATTTATTGAAATTTAATTTTTGAAAAATTATGCAATTGACACTTCCGTATATATTGCCATAATTAGATGCTTGCATAGCTTTATTTAAAAATCAAGATGAGACTAATTTAGAAATATTCATTGCTAACACCATCATCATAAGCATATTTAATCGATGAATTTTAATAATCAGTAAAAAAGTTTGTAACGGTCAATAAGAATTTAAAAATAAAATTTTAATTTTTCTTTTAAAACAAACTAATTTTAGTTTGATAAATTGGTCAGTAGATTAAATAAATGAAAATATATTAAAATTAACAATAAATTTCATTAATTTAAATAAAATTGTAAAATTTTAACTGAACAGTACAAACTATAAGGTTTTTTCAATTTTTACATATTTGATAAGATTAATAGAGAGAATTATAAGTAGAGAAAAAAATTTCTATTTCATATTAAAATTTTACATTAAAAGAAAAATAAAAATGGCACTAAAAGTGTCTTCAACGCCGCCAGAAGTGAACATAAATATGCCTAATATATTGAAAATCGAGAAATTATTAAGTGACTCGGCATACAGCGAGTTGATTGAATTTAGTGCAAATTTTAATACACGATTATGTGTTGAGCGAAAATTGCGAATGCCATTTCTTGATCCACAAACGGGAGTAGCACAAAATCACTCGAATCTATATATGAAGAGAACCCAAAGAATGCCTGGCCTACGTGAAGGACAAATTTATTCATATCCACAAATTCGATGGAGAAATAAAAGCAGTTCATTAAAGCTCTCGAGTCGACCATTTTTTCGATTTCGTGTTAATGACAATTGCTCTACAAATACAATTGCATCAACAATAAATCACACAACAATAAGTCAAATTAATTCGAATTCAAATGCAACAAATAATGGTAGCAGTAGTGCAGCCAGTATCAGTAATGGTGTATTGGATGGAGAGGCTAGTGATTTTCAAACGCTCATCGATCAAGAGTCAAATTCACTAACGGGTGGTGCAGATACAGATTCAAATAGCCAAGAAGTGCCGAAAGACTGGTACTATGATGATATGGATGGAAATGATGCAATGTCAGAAGAGCAAGCTGATTCTGATTTTGATTACAATATCAATGGCTATAAGCGAAAAAAGAAAGGACCAACAAGAAAAGCTAGTCGAAAGCCGAAAGATTCAATATTAGGCGGGGGTGATGATAGCAGTAGCTCAAATACACGTAAAAGAAGCAGTGGTGGGCGAAGTACAGGCACAAATAGTAGGAGTCGTAAAAAAGGTACGAGATCAGCGAAAAGTAGCAACAACAGCACAAAGGATAACAGCAGAGAACCAACATTCTTTGACATCGAACCGCCCTCATTCGATAAAGTCCAAGATGACTTAAAACTAAGTGAAAACAGTGCTGATAGCTTTGCATATCGTAAATATTAAATTTTTTACGTTTTTCTGCCGAATTCAATTCCTTCACATTTTTCACTTCATTAATATTTTTGTGTATCAATTTATTATTTATTTTAATTTTGAATTTCTATGTTACAACATTTTTTCCTCTTTTAAGCTTAATGTATTTTTCTCTTTCGACTTCTATTTACTTCTTTATATATTATGCTAAAAATGTAGTCTAAAAAAAGATCTTTTTAAGTATCTCCAATTATCCAATAATTTGTAAGGATAAAAAAGAAAAAAAGTAATAAACAAAAAAAATTGTTCATTTTTAAGTCTTAATTATTATTTACTAAAATAGAGAACGGACGTAAAGCGAAAAGAGAGAAAAAAAATAAAAACAAAAAAATTTAAGAATTAAGTTAGAAATTGAATAATAGTCTAATAATTATTATATTATTCGCTTGTCAATGAAATACTGTCAGGATAAGTGATTGAATCTGCATAATCGTATACACACAAACACGCGTCACTAAAACATTTTCTTTCAGGGAAATTATAAGCTGCTGTTGGATAATTTATTTGTTTTTGTAGAAAGTTTCAATGCATGATTTACAATCCCAGCTTCCTTCTGGTGGATTTGTAAGTGGAGGTGAAAGACAATACATGTGAAAACCTAAAATTATAAGAAAATGTCATTAGTTAAGTACTCTTAAACAAAATTTTCATTTTAACGAGTTTTTAAAATTTGAATTTTAATTTTTGATCTTGATCTTAAGTTCTTGAGCTTTATCATGATCTTAAGTTCATGGAATTTTGATCTTAAAAATGAATAAATTTTAAACTTACCAGCATCACAACTGTCACAAAACAGTAAAGTTTCATCATTTTCACTTGTTCCACAAATAGAACAGCATTTACATTCTATACACTGCCATCGATATTTCTTAACAGAAATAATCATATTTTCTGTAAATTGAAGACATGTTGGATGTCCACTTCTACCACAATCAGAACAACTAACAAGTTCTTCTGGTGTTCCTGTCTTTTTATTCTCTTTTGTATCACCAAGACAAAAATCGCAATAAGGTGATGGACTTGCTCTTGGTTTTTCATTTTTCTCATTTGGATGACTCATTTTAGGAAAATTCATGCTCGATGTCATCATGCCTGAAGAAGTAGAAGCAAGTGTATTTATTCCACGATCATCATCAAAATGTGTGCGTCCTCGTTCAGTAGTTGGAATTTTATGTTCCGGTATGGCCTCATCAAAAGACATTGGATTTGGATTGTGAATTGTTTGAACTTGTGGATGAGATTGTTGTTGTTGTGGTGGTGGTGGCAATGATTGATTCGATCGACGCCTTGAAAATTCATTGAATTTGTCACTGCTATTTGAATTGGTATCAATATTTGATGGCTTTTTGCCTCGACCTCTGCCTCTACCACCACGACGAATTTCTGGTTCTCTGTCACCACGCGAGCGTCTATTTGAACCACCTGGGCCACGACCTGATTTATTCTTTTTTCGTCCACTTCTTGGCTCCATGAAATCATCATCAGAATCTTCATCTGGATCATCATAATTGTCCATTTCATGCATATCCATCTCGTCATAATACCAACCAGAACCTTTTGAACCTTCATCTTTGTGCGAATCTTTGCTATGACTGTCATCAGTTATGCCTGGTCTAAAGGATGAATCTTCATTTACATTTGAAAAATGTTCACCAACAGAAATGCCGCCTTCAAATTCATTTTCACGGAATCTTCCGAATGGTCTGTAATTCCATGGATAAGCGTTTGCATTTGTCAAATATTGTCGTTTTGCTTTACGCCAACGAAGTGATGGATATGTATAAATTTGACCTTCTCGCAATCCTGGAATTCTTTGTGCTCTTTTCATAAACAAATTTGAATGATTTTGTGCTACTCCAGTTTGTGGATCAAGAAATGGCATCCGAAGCTTGCGCTCAACACGAAGTCGTGTGTTGAAATTTGAACTGAGCTCAATCAACTCGCTATAGGATGAATCATTGAGAAGTTTCTCAATTTTAATTATATTAGGCATGTTGATGTTCAACTCAGTTGGCGTTGAAGACACTTTTAAAGCCATTTTTAAAAATCTCTTTTTATGTGATTTTTACGTGAGTTTTTGTATATTTGGTTAAGTGAATGATAAATGCTGATTGCTTGTTGACACAAGCAAGTTATTTTTGTCTCCTTTTTGGTTGATTTTCACAAAGAAAATTTACAAAATTGAAATTTTTTGGAGTTTATTTCGCTTTATATTTATATTGATAAATTAGAGAGGTTGTCAAGGGGGATGCAAACTGAAATGAATAAATTTTAATATTTTTGAAGTTATTAAATTAAAAACATTGTCAACTTTTAATTAAAACTTAAAATAATCGAATAAATTGAAGATACTAAAAATTTTAATAATTACAGTCAAAGACTCAAAACAAACTAGAAAAAAATCATTTAAGACAAAAATTCATAAAAGTTTTTAACCACCTACATCATTTCTCAGTTTGCAAGAGTTCATCACTGTGCGTCGCTAAAATCGTCACAAATTCAACTCAAAAATGTTCATAATGTTTTTAAATTTTGTAAACTTTTAAACAATTAGAATCGTAAATTTTACAATAGATTCGGTCTTCTTTATTCACTCACCACCGCTGAAAGTAAAAATAATTGAAAACGTAAGTGTGTAGCAAGTAAAAAATCAATTTTTTAAAAAAGCGTGATTTAAAGTGTAAACTTGGTAATTAACATAAAAATCCACGCATATTATCATCAAAATTACATAATAATTGTCACACGATTCTCATCAATGGCTCGCTATTACGATAGTCATAGGGAATTTGTGAAAAACGAAAGTCTAATGAATTTTTCAAGTGGAAGACTGTTCTCGTTCAAGTTCAACATTTCTTTTTTTTTCTCTTTTTCCCCCGCGATGACGATGAGAATCAACACACACAAAAAAAGAAAAAATTTCGTGGCAAAGTCATTGGACAACAACAAGCATTGATAATTTCATCTAATTAATTCCATATGACCATTCTATCTAACGTTTCTATTTTTAGATGCGCAAAAAATGCCAGTTTCGGAAGTTTCAAATAGAATTTCAAGCTTGACTGATGATAATAACATTTATAAACAATTAAGTGAAAAGCAAAGAAATTGGAAAAAATCTTCCAGCTTTGACAACCATCATACGGAATCAATATTGTGTTTATTTAATGAGGACCCTGAATTAAGGTTCTTTAAGCTCGATAAAAAGTTTCGAAAACAATTTTTGTTTCAACAAGTTGACAAAAACAAGGAAAATAGATTTGATCGCGTGAAGAAAAGTAAAAAGAGAAAAATAAAAGTGGATAAAAGTGAGCAAATTGAGAAGCGAAATAAGCTCGAAATGTATGACTATCGTCATAATTCAAATTTACTCAAGACGACTGAGAATAGCGGCAACAATGACTTTGTGTCCTCATCAAAAAATGAAGAAGATGAGGAAAATATAGTTAATGCATTCTACCAGCAACGATATTTAGGTGGAAGCAATAATTCAATTGCCACACTATGCAATATTGGCAATTCGTGCTATTTAAATTCTGTCATTTATACACTTCGATTTGCACCATATTTCCTTCATAAACTACATCATTTATGTGATGACATGCACTTTGTGTATCAAAAAATTGGTCAAAATAAATTAAAAAGTTCTTCATTGGGACGTAATGTTAGCGGTCTACAGGTAAATTATTATTTCAGTGTTGTAAAAGTTCGATTAACTAAAGTTCAACTAATTTTTAGTCAATTAAAAATAAAATACTAATCGACTAAGTTTTAGTTGATCATTTTAACCGACTAAAATTTAGTTAGTCGATTTTAATCGTCTAAAATCGATTTTAATCGACTAAAAACAATTTTAGTCGAATAAATTTTAATTTTAGTCGATTAAAATTGATTTTATTTAGACGGAAAAAATTATCATCTGAAAACCAATTAAAATTTAGTCTATTATTATTTTATTTTTAATCGACCAAAATTTAGTTGAACTTTAGTTAGACGCAGACCAAAACGGTTTCAGACTCTGAGTAGAATCTATTTTGTAGCTTTTGACTACTTTCTTTAGTAAATTTTGTCTACTGACTACAGATCAGTAGTTTAACAACTCTGCAACACTAAAAAATCTTTTAATTTCTATTTTTTAGGGTCAAAGTGGACGAAGTTGGAGTTCAAAGGATTTAGCATCATTAAGTGGAACAAATAATACAGTTAATAATAGTGAGCCAGTACTGCTTAAAAATAATCGCCAATTGGTGACTGAAAAATTACACGAACTTTACCAAAATCTTCATCGGAATGAATCAATTGATTCTAGCGAGTCATTTCATGCTGGTACATTTTTGAATTCAATTCAAGATGTTAGTTCGATATTTGAAGGCAATCAACAGCAGGACGCACATGAATTGCTTATGTGCATTTTAGACAGTATTCGTGAAACATGTTCGACACTATCAAAGACTTTAAAAGATAATCCAGAAATTCTCTTACCACAAACAAGTTCGACAAATGATACAGCAGAACTCACATCACCTCCTAATTCTGTGCAAACTTCACAATCTATCAAGTCAATTTTCTCGAGAAAAATCAAGAGGAAAGACACAATGAAAACGAAAAATGGTTCACCAATGAAAGAAATCAATACTGAAATGTCATCAATTGAAGAATCAAGCGAGACAAATAACATCAAAAGTAGTCTCAATAGTATAACTAATGAATCGTGTGATAGCAATGGCGTGGATGAAAAGGAGAAAATTGATGAGACAATTAAACGATTGGGCTTGGATTTTTTTAGTGAAGATTTTGAAGGCATCACATTGTCAACTACAAAGTGCTTGACATGTGAAACAGTCACAGAACAAAAAGAAACAATGATTGACATTTCAATTCCACTAGGCAATGAAAACAATCAACCACTGGATCCACAAATATTTTTTCAAGTAAGTTAAAATTTTGACATTTTGAGATTTTAAATTTAATTTATGTCATTCATTTTACAGAACTCGTGTATTACAAAGGAATATTTTCGTGTTGAGAATCATTATAGATGTGATAAATGTTGTGGCTATACTGAAGCCATTCGTTCAATTTCTTTTGAAGTACTTCCTCGCCTTCTAGTTCTTCATATAAAACGTGAGTAAAAACTTTTAATCATTCACAGCATAAACTTTTCATTGTTCAAATTTCTTTTCAATTAATTAGGCTTTAGTGGTGGAATGGAAAAAATAAGCAGTTACAGTCCAACGCCATTCATTTTAAAATGCTTCTGCAATAAATGTTATAAAAAGCGCGACGAAGATAAGCTGCACATTTACAAGCTCTATAGTGTTATCACACATGTTGGAGCAACAATGTCTGTTGGTCATTACATTGCATACACATGTTCACTGGATATCTATAATGAATATGTCAGTTGTGTTCATGACAAGCGACGTTTATCGTTATCAAATGGATCTAAAATGAAATCACAGCAGCATCATTCATCATTAGCAACGAGTGGCAGTAGTGTGAGTAGTGGTAGCGAGAAAAATTCTGGTCTAATGAAAAAACTAATTTATGGACGAAATAAGGCATCAAGTAGTGGTGACATGAGCAAGAATCTTAAGCCAATCAATGGTCTCAGTAAAATAATGATGAATGGCATTGAAAAATTGAATCTCAATTCGGAAAAAATTAGTGCAACGAATGGTAATCAAATGAATGGTACAACCGTGAATCAAATCAAACCTAAAACTGTATGCAATAGTGCAAACTGTTGTGGTATTTATATCAAGGATTTTGCCAATATTGTTGAGAATTATCATAATAACAACAATCATAATTCTAATGGTCTAAACAATGGCACTGAAAAAACATCACTGAGCGAAAGTAATTGTAATTCTACAGACGATGGTCACGAATATGATAACAGTAACAACACGACATCACCCACCACAACAAATATGAATAATAATAACAACTACAATGCGGGGTCAACAAAGCCTTCGCTTAATGATTTGAATCAAAAAATTTGGTACATGTGCGATGACGATAAAATCAAAATCATGACACAGCGGGAATTCGAAGATGCACTGTCAAAAAACCAGAAAGTCATGATAACACCGTATTTGCTATTTTATGCGCGTTACGATGTGAAAAATCTAAAAAATGGCGAGCATAATTAGAAGATGATGATAAAAAAGGAAAAAGAAGAAATTAAAGGTGATTTGTTGTTTGTGGTTTCAGTTTAGGACTCAAATTTCAAACAATAAATCAACATGAAGAAAAATATTCTATAGCTGAGATGAAGTTCTTGCGATTTGTCCCTATAAAGGCAAATTTATAAGCGTTAAAAAGATAATTTTTAAGTGTTATAAAATATTTTATAAATGTCATAAAAAATTTTATAACTGTTATAAAAGTGTTATAACTGTTATAAAGTATTATAACTGTTATAAAATTGTGATAACTGTTATAAAAGTTTTTATAACATCTAAAAATTTTCTTTTTAGTGCTTATAAATTTAACTTTATAGGCAAAAATCACAAAAACTTTATGCCAGTTATAAAATATTTTCTTTTCAATGAAATATAGTGATAGTAACTCTATAATTATTAAACTGACTAATTATTAATAAATGATGAAAAGAAAACAATGATAATCTTGAAAGTATAATGCAGCATTAGAAGAACATCACATACATATATATATAAATATTAAGTATTTAAAAAAATTTAAAGGATATCTCTATATACATAGAAATTTTAGAATTCCAATATATTAATGATGTATATTAAAAAAAATGAGGAACAAAAGTAAAATTCAAACATTTATGAATGGAGCTAAACAAATATGAACGAAAAAAAGCATTTAAAATGATGATGAAAAAAACGTTTACATTGCATTAACATAATATTTATAAAGAAAGTAACTAAAAACAAAAAAACATTGACAGCCTTTGCTTAAATTATCAGCCTCTTGTATGCGCTTAAAGCCGAAAGAAAAAAATTTATGAAAAATTCATTTTTTTTGTATTAACAACGATGACAAATGAAAAGAAATTATTTTTTGTATTATAAAAAATTCTCAGCATACATTCATTGCATACGTAAAACACACATTAAAAATTCACAGTTTTTGTTGAGAAAACACAAGAGAATGAATGAGTAAGAAAGAATGAGCGAAAAATATGCATAATTACAGGAACCGTGCAGCAAGAAAAAAAAATTCTTTATTCTGTTTTTGATTAATAATTGAACACACTTATACACCTCACTTCTTTCCCTTTTCAACTTTAATTTATAAAAGAAAATGTAATTGAAATCAGTCATAATTAAGATGATGAGAACAGAAATCTCTTAAACAGTAGTAAATGATTATTAATGATGTGATGCATCTGAGAAAATGGAAAAATTATTATAAAAAAGAAAGAAAGAAAGAAAAATAAAGTAAAGAAAAATCATTTTAAAAATAGAAATCAAAATTAAAATTTTTTAATTATTTTATTACAGAATAAAATCGTATAAAGTACAAGAGGAAAACATTTTGATTAATTTTTAAAAATTTGCAATAACTTTTGATCTTCAGCTCTTTTATATGAAATCATGAGTAATCAAAAAATACGTTATACTTTCCATTCAGTGTGACGGTCTATGATCTACAACTTTATCTACGAAGACAAAAAAGATTGACTACGGTCTACGAATTTGTCTACGTAAATAAAATCTTCACTTAGATGTTTACGTTTCACGTAACTTTACATACATACGTCTACGGTTTACGAGTAAATTTTTTGTCTAGGTAATCAAATCTACGCAAACACGTAAATGTGGACATCTTGATAATAACACTATTTCCATTTATCTGTGTTTAACATGACAGATTAAGTAAATGGAAAGTTGTAACATATTTTTGGTCACTGGTACATGAAAAGTTATTTGTGAAAATTTACATTTTTAAATTTTTTCGTCCATTTAAAATTTATTTAATAAATTTCAGAGTTCGAAACTAAAATTCAACTAAATTAGGTTTATTTAAAATAAAAAGACTAACTTTAACTTAACTTTTAGTTGACAAATTTTAACTGAAGTTAGATGCGTTGGAATTAAATCCATCGATAGTTGCTTTAGTTGAAATTTTCAACTAAAAATCGATTTGCACAATTAACTTCGACTTAAAATTAGTCAATTAAAAGTTAATCGATTAGTGTTTTATTTTTAACTTTGAACTTCGAACTTTGAAAAATTTCTCAATTTTAGAGTTATTTAGGTGATGAATGCAATGATTTATACATTTCTTTTAGTGAAAACTAAAAGTTTCTAGCTAACTTATGTATTTGATCAAAATAAATTAATTCCAAATTAAATATTAATCAAAGTATTTTCGCCTTCATAAGGACACATAAAATCCATACATATAAAAAAAGTAATTTATCTTTCATTTAAAAATTAATTTTAATCTAATCAATTCGAGATTTGAGCAATAAGAAATCAATTAATCATGTCAGCCATAGCAGCAGCTTTTTCGGTATTTTCCTCAGCAACTTCATCTTCGTAATCAAAATTTCTCATTCTCATATGATTAAGACGTGACGCAAGCTGCAGATAATTGTTAATTTTCCATTGATTATTTAATTCAACTGTCTCTAATGCTTGTCTGACGCCTTGTGAGGATTTCTCAAATGCTTTCGATTTTGCTGACACCAAATCTTTCAATTCAGTCAATTCTTTTTGTGTCGACATTTGTTCTGCTAGTGGCTTGATATAACGTGACAATCGTGATGTGTCTGGATACAAACTGTTGAATAAAAAATTTATGATAATGAAATTCAATTCAAGTTTCAACAACTTACGTTTGATAAATGTCATCAATGCGATCAAAGAAGAAATTCTTGGCCAAAAAGAAGCCAATTTCTTCTCTTGCAATTCCACTAAAGACAAAACTTGCATCTTGTTTTCTAACCAAAGTTGAATTAAGTGACCATTCCAAATATCTACTAAGAACCCACTGCTCTCTAGAGCATGATAATGCTGAAATTATCATTGACTTTTCAGCGCCAACATTGCTATTTACGTAACGCTGCCATAAGAATTTCCAATGATTTTCATTGCCATGACGAATTGCTGTGCAGTAAATAACTGGTCGAAGATTTAATGGAATTCTGTATAAAACAAGAATTTATTAAAATTTAAAATTTTTGAATTTTCTAACTTAACTTACGGATTAATATGATCAGGTTCAGTCTCAATCATCCAATTATTGAAAAATTCAACTGATTTTTTAACACAATCACCAACATCGAAACGGCATGACCTGTTGAATATCAAAAAAGTCAATTTTATTTGTTCAAACAGCAAAACAGAATAACAAACCAAGCACAAATCATTGATTGATGTTTGACTGTGGCAAGTTGTGTTGTATCTGGAATTTTACTTAAGCCGCCAACTTTTGCATAAATTGGCTTTAAAATGTGACGAATGTAAGCCTTGAAAACTCCATAAAGTTGCGAACGAATTAAAAGTCTATTGACAATGCGAAGATTATCAAGAGCAGCTTTCCATGGAATATATTCACTTTCTTGTTTCAAATAATTAATCATATCAAGAGCAATTCCATAATCTTGTTGTCCTGTCCATGCTAAATCCATTGCCTGTTTATGGAAAAAATTTAATTATAGAAAAATCTTAAAATTTCAATCAAAAATTCAAATTACATCATCAATCAATTGAGCTCTATTAATGACATGAATTGTCTCAAAATCATCACTGTTTAGTGTATCAACAATAAGTTTGTAATTATCAGCATCATATTTGATCTTGTAAAGACCAGCTAATTGAATATTGAAAATAACCCAATGTTTGCTATCAGGAAGATTTTCAATCTTTTTCTCTTCAGCTTCTTTATTTTTATTACATGTCATCCAATCTTGTGCCTTGATTAAAGGAAGAAAGAAATTTTTATGTCATGATTTAAACTAATTGAACTAAATTCCAGGTGTGAACACACAGAAAAAGATCAACAACAGCAACAGTTGGTCTTTGTTGCTCATATTAGCTCTTTTTTGATCTTTATTGTTCTTTCTTGCTCTTTTTTGAGAAAAAAGCAGCAACAAAGAGCAAAAAAGATCAACAAGTTGCTCTTTTTTGCTCTTTACTGTGCTCACCAGGATATTGGTAATTTAATCAGGATAATTTAATGTCAAAGTACAAAAAGAGCAAAATGTGTCTAAGCCTGGATTAAATCCAAATTCAACTTACATATGAACTTGTAAAATTTCTATTATCACCAAAAGTATAAGTCAAAGGAATCCACCAGCAAAAATCTAAATCACTTCGTGATGTATAACGATCAGAAAGATATCTCGTCTGACTAATTGTAGCTGAATTTGTGTCATAATCTCTCTTGACATCAATTACCTAATTTAAAGAATTCATTAAAATTCATCTTCAAAAATTATGGAAGAAATTTAGGTTTCGGCACTTGCATGCATGTTTGATAAGTATGGAAATATTTTTATTCAACTTGCATGCAAGTTGACTTAATTAAAAAACGTCTTTAATTCATTCAGATTTTATTTAATTCGGTCAAAACTTGCCAAATTTAAGAACACATTGACTTTCCATAATAATTTACCAAATTTCGACCAAATTAAATAAAACATGAATGAATGAGAGACAATTTTTGAGTAAGTCAACTTGCATGCAATCTGTACAAAAATATGCTTGATATACTTGACAAGAGCATTCAATTGCTGAACGCTAAATAAATTACTCACCGGAAAACCAACTTGAAGTGTCCAAGTGTCCATAATGTCTTTAACACTAATTGTTAATGGCAAAGATTGTTCTTCATGAGCACTAGCAGTTAGAGAATGCCAAAGATCATCTTGTTCAGCATTTGCATATTCATGTTTTTTCAAATAATTTGAAACACCAAATCGAAAAGCTTTTTCACCCAAAAATTTATGCATCATTCGAATTAAGACTGAACCTTTTGAGTAACTTATAGCATCAAAAATTTGTGAGATTTGATTTGGATGTCCGATTGTGACAGAGACTGGATGACTTGCTTTCAAAGCATCAACTTTAAAAATGTCCAAAGTGTTATCAACTGACTCTTCATCTAAGGATTTCCATTCTGGATGCAAGTGAGCAACACCCAAACTAGCTACATATGTTGCAAAACCTTCATTTAACCAAAGATCACTCCACCACTAATTGTAAAGTTTTTTTATTAGTTGACAAATTTAGTCATGCATAATAAAATAATTTTAAATTACCTTCATAGTACAAAGATTTCCAAACCACTAAATAAATGACAAGAAAAATTTATAGTTTTAGTCATAAAGTAGCAGTTTAGACTTTAAATAAAATTCTCACCTGATGTGCTAGCTCATGTGCAATAACTTCTGCTACACGATATTTTGCTGCTAATGTTGATGCATTTGATTGATATAAAAGTGCAGTCTCTCTATAGGTGATTAAACCCCTGTTTGGAAAATTTAAATTTAGAATTGACACATAAAAAAATTTGGTAACGAGTCTTCATATTTGCTTACTGTAATGTATCCAAAATTGAAATAAAAATATATCGAGCTAGTGGCTAACTTTTAAAGGTTCATTTAGACACTGAGTATCGCTAGCGACAATTAATTAGCAGAGCCCGAAGTTGACTAAAAAACTAAATTTAGTCGAGTTAGGGCTCTGGAAATTATGAAAGGGAAAAACTTGGCCTTATCTAGCTGTTATGTTTAATGCTTAATTCAATTATAAGCCATGAGACATACATACATACACATGTAGATAAAAAATTATTGCAACATTAAACTAGAACTCATAACGCAAATTAAAAGGATTAAAATTGAACGCTTTGTGACACTGATAAAACTTTTCTTACAAGTTTTGATAAATGTCAAGAAGTTTTAACTCTTTTTGTTACAAAGTATCTTTATGTCAAGACCTGAGAACTCTTTGATTTTACTTTGGTCTCGATGGTTTAATCATAAAACTTTATTTTATTCCTTTTATTGAGCTCAATTCAAGTTGAATAAAACAGAAAAAATCATGCTTAATGCCAAATATGCCTTATTGAAGTTTTACAAAAAACCAAAAAATCAAAGAGTTCTCAGGCCTTGCTTTATGTGATCGTACTTTATGTCAGCTATAAGAATTTTCCTTTGTATAGAGAAAAAAGATATTTTAACCTTTCTAGTTCTAATTAGACTTGAAATTGTTTTTTGATGCTTTAACACTAAATTATCAGAGAAAAATTTTACAATAACTTACCAATTTTCCATCTAAATAAATAAATTAAAAATCATATTAGATTATTAAAACTTGACAAAAACAATTAAAAGAAAAAAACTTACAGCACCAGCAGCAAAATCAGGAATAGCAATCATATCAATTTTTGGCAATGGATATTTGATATCAAAATAATCTTCATAAAATTTAAGCACTTTTGGTCCAATATCAGCAGCATAATCGACTTGTGCCATTGCATCACGACGAGCATAAATTCTAAACTTTACATCATCTTTCATTTTAACAACAGATTCTTTATATTCAAAATCAGAAACACAATAGGCAACAAGATATGTGCTCATCTTTACTGATCTC
>JACWBX010004165.1:0-16836 GCA_014622435.1 Polypedilum pembai
ATTACAAGTGAATGCAAGATTTAAGCGCACTTGCAAAACATTACTAAGCAACTTTTTATTGATACGATTTTATAACGGTCATTCATATTTTGAATAATTTTATCAATTATAAAATTCAGTTAATGAAAAATATTAATAGAAGCACGAATTTTATATTTCTCCGCTCTACAATAATTATTTCTAATAGTTTTACAGAGTTACTACACAGAGAGAAAAACTTTTTAACTGGCATAAAGTTGGATCTAATAAAGCTATTTATGAGGCATAAAAAGTATACTTTATGACACTCATAAATTCTTTTCCATACAAACTTTTTGTGTCTTATAAAACTTTTTTAGCTCTAATAAAGTTTTAATTTTTTTCTGGCATAAAGTCGCTTTATTAGATCCAACTTTATGCCAGTTAAAAAGTTTTTTTCTCCGTGTACGAAAATTTCCTTAATTTTAAATTTTTAAATTTTGACTTTAAATTTTCTAATTATAACGGTCATTTTAAAATTTAAAATTTCTAAGCAGACCAAACATTTTTTTTTAAACTTCAAAATTTGAGAAAGTTTTAGAATTTTGTTAAATTACTGTTTGTTTAAGAAGTAAAAACTCTCGGTAGTGATAACTTTAGCTGATAAGAATATAAGTTGACAATCAACCAGATTTTGAGACGTTGTTTGCACAAATCTCAATAAAAGCTAAACCTGAAGCTCTTAAAATAATAATAAATGAGCAATTGAGTGCCTCGATAGCCGAATGGTTAGAGTACTAGTTTTGAAAGTTAGGTTGTGAACAATTTGATCGATTTTTTTGAATCTGAATGAAAACTTACAAGGAAACGGTACAATCGTCACCATGGAAAGTACACTGGAACGAGATCCCTTGAAAACAAATTAATCCAGAGGAACTTTGTTGATGCGTCTTCATTGCCAAATCTGAACTCGTCTATAGATGGACTGTAGATATATCGAGCTAAAGGTTGCTCTTAAACATTTAATAATGGCACTGAGCTCCCTAACGAAGGGTTTTATGGAAGGGAAAATTTTTTCTTCATAAATTTGTCCAAGCTAAGTTAATGCTTGATTCAATGATAAGACATGAGACATGATTATCATAAAATTAAAGAAACATTAAAGCAAAGTTTTCAAAATTTAAAGACAAAGTGAATTTACTGATTTGTTTTATCTTCTAAAAGTGCACATAAAAATTATCAAAAATGCACAACCATCTCTGTATGATATTATATAATAGACGTTCAATAACTTATTATTTGCATACATAAATCAAATTTCCTTCTCATACAAAATTGCATACAACAATTTCTCACTCATTAAAACAACATCAATCAATAAACGCACTTACAAAGCATTTAATTAAATCAGCAATAACAAGAAGAAGAAGAAGAAGATGATGAAGAAGAAATTCTTAGCATAACATCAGTGTGCAACATTGCAGTTCTTGTCTTTCATCCTCAACAATTTTTTTTCGTACACATATCTTTCTTTCTCTCTCTCTCGGAATTGGTTGTTGTCTGTGTTAAGTAGCACCGCAAAAGAGAAGAAAAAATCAAAAATATTTTCATTTTTTTTACCACATTCACGCTTTAGTCTTTAACGAAACGTGTTGAGAGTAAGATGTGAAATCGACTGGACAATAAAAAAGTGAAAAAGAGAGAAATTTATCAGTTTATCAGAATTTTCTAGATCTGAAAAAATATTCTTATTAAAAATATTGACTGAATTTTAAAATCATAAAAATTTCATTAGTGAATTTTACAAAGAAAAGAAATTTTGTTTCGAAGAAAGAAAAGAAAAAAAGCTGAAAGTTTTTTATTTTGTGAAAGTGTTTTGCCGTTGTATATGAAATAAAAAAAAATTTCCCAACCATTTCTCGTCATTCATAGTGTACTTACTGAGTTAATTTACAATTATAGTATTTTTATAAGGTAAATTTTGGAAAAAAAAAATTTTAAATTCATTGTTCAAGTAATTATGATGTGATAAGCATTAAGAGAAAAAGTATTTTTTGCGAGCATTGAGGAAGTTGACATGAAACTTTCTAAAGTGTGCAAGGTGTCTTAAATAATGACTTGTCAAAATAAGTTCAAATTTTCATGAAATTTACAATTTTGAAGTTCAAATTTTCGAATTTTCGAATTGTTCGAAAAATTTTGAATTTTACTTCGAAAATTATCAAATTTAAGTTCGAAAAAATTCAAAAAATTTTGTAACGTCTAAAAAAGGACTAAAAATAAACTAAACTTCAGTGCGTAAATTTATTTCTCATATGTGATATAATCATTGCAAAATATAATTATATTATAACCAAAACAACATACCAAAAAAAATCATTGTAATTACAGCAATTATTTTTGAAAGTTTGCAATTGCGTTTCAGCACCATACGAAATTTCCATCAATTGCAAATGCACAAAAATTTCACTCATGTAGAATAATGGAGAGAGAAAAAAAAAGTTCTTTCAATTATATGGCAGATGTACAATGCACAAACAATGTCAGTCGTGTCGCCATTTCTTTCAATCCGGATCTCGTTCGCATACAGTGAAATTGTTTGCATGATGACGCACACTGCACCTTTACCGGATTTTATGTTGATTTTCGACTGTGTGTGACATCAATTTTACTTAACTGTCTTGTGGAAAGTCCATTGAAAAAATTATTACAAGGATCTTGAACTTAAAAAAGTTTCAAGTTTTGCAACTTGTAAGCAAGAGAGATTCATTATTCACAGTTCTTTTGGATTAAAATATAGATTAATGAAATTATGCGAGAAAAGAGGCATTGTGTTTTTAAAATATGCATTTCTTTCTGCTTGCTTTTTTGCGGTTCTTTTTCAATTTTTTTACCTCATTAAAGCATGAATTTCATGTTTGGTTTTTAAAATACAAAGAAAAAATCGTTTTTTAGTGAATTCATTAATTTTTTTTTATTGTCTGAAGTACAGAATAAAAATGTTTTATTTGATTTACCAAAGAATAAGATCTAAAATGTTCTAAAAATCGTGTTCTAAAATTTGAATTTTAGTACTTAAATTTCCGATAAAATTCGATAAATTTTTATCAACAAATTTAAATTTAAAAAATCTTTTTTTCTACATTTATTTATATTTTTCATATTTAGAGGAACAAAAAGAAGTTTTTCATTTAATTTGGAAAAGAATTTGTTCTAAAATGTTCTAAAAATAGTTCTTAAATTTAAATTTTAGGACATAAATATCCGTTACAATTCAGTAAATTTTTTAATTTAACAAATTCAAAGGCTATCAGAAAAACAGAAAAAGACCCTTTGCAAATTATGAGCCCAGAGTATTAAAATCTTTACTGTTTAACCAAGTTAGCGCATGATTCCCGGGTTGGTTGCTTACCGAGTGGCAGCTAAATTCTTCATTCAGAATTAACAAGTTATTGAATTGAATTACTTTATTTCGCCGCAACTAGCTGAAAGGCCTTATAGCGCCCAAATTATTCAAAGTATCTAAACTTTTGAAAGTCTGAAAAGTGGCGTCATCCGGGGTTGAATCCGGATCGCCAACATCCTTTTTCGGATGTAATCGTTTAGGGGACCTGTTGGAAATACGAAGTAATTCCTGTAGCAACAATAACTTGAGCAGAAAAAAAGGTTTAAGTTGGCAATCTACCAAGCAAAATTTAGGACATAACTATATAAAAATTGTTTTAAAAAACATTATTGAATGTGTTTTAAAAATTCGAATTTTAGTACTTAAATATTTGCTAAAATTTTTATTTAAAAGATTCAAAGACAAAACAAAAATTTTTATATAACTATTGTTCTTTAATTAAGAACCATAAAATAATGAAATAATTATTAAAAACAATTGTTGTCTTATTTTAATTGCAATAACGAAAAATATTTAAGAATTTTCAACTTAACACTTGTTTTTTGACCATTGAACTGTGACATCAACATCCTCTTTGAATTAACACTTCATTCACAATAAATCAATAAATTTTTAACAATTTCTTGTTTTTCAACAAGTTAATACTTTTATGTGATACACTTAAAAAAGCAAAAAAATTATCATTTTCACTTCTTGAAATAACAACAATGCATGAATAAACCTTGAATGAATTAAATTAAAAATTTTATTTATTTACTGTTGTTGTTTGTGTGTATTTTTATCCAATTTCATATATGTGTATTTACAGGTGAAAATCTCTTTCGACTTCAAGACCAAAGGAAGTTTAATTCGTCAATGAATATTTAAAAATAAATAATTTGAAGTGTGTTTGTGTGTACATAAAATAATAATAATTAAAGCTTGCTTTAATTAATCAAAGATTTAAAATCTAACAATAAAAAAAAGAAAAAGAAGCTCACATAAAGAGTCGTAATTAATTATTTAGTAGTTTTGAAGTAATTAAATGTTTCATAATAATGAAGCAGCAGCAGAAGCAAATAGAATTAGTCCGTTATGGTGTTAAGAAATTATCTGTGTTAATATTTCTATTATTGATAACATTACAACTTGTCAATTCATCAACAATTTATGAGGAGGAGACAAGAGCACTCAATAATGCTCAAGCTCGAGTCAATGATGTAAATGGTGAGTTGTACCGTTAGTCTTTTTTTTCCTCTCTCTTTCTTTCTATTGCAGCATTGCAACTCATTAAATAAAAGCGAAAGTTTCTCATTTCCTGTCCATTATGTTGCTGCTTAGTCATCAATTTTTAATTCAAATAAAAAAATTCTTTTATAAAGAAGAATTTTGAAAGAGTTACGAAATGCCAAAATTGGAATTTTAAATAACCGACCGGTTCTAACACAATCATCATCATCATCACATTTTCAAGGTTAATCAAAGAATGTTTTGTGATGAGCAAAAACCAAAACATTGGTCTGTGACTCAAACAATTGTTTTTATTTTTTGCATTATCATCTAAATTATTAGCATTGACTTCACGCTAGTTAATTATTACATAAACACAATTAAAAGTTTTCTAATTAACAAATTGCATCAAAAAATTCAAACAAAGCAAAGAAGAAAAGAGAAAAAAAATTTAGATAAAGAGTAAAAGCAAATGAAATCGAAAACGAAATGATCGCCGATAGCAATAAACTTTTAATGTCTTACGTGAAGCTAAAAAATACACAATGCACATATGAACATGACTTGCTACTCTTCATGACTTCTTTCTTCTGTGCTTTTTATATGTCAGTCGGTCAACACTTTTTTATTGCTACGAAACGGAACAGAAAAATAGAAAAAAAAGAAAGAGAAGAGAGTGAGTGAGAGAATTGAAAAGAAGAAAACGAAGGTGGAATTTACCGGGTAAGCATGCGAGAGAGTGTGAAAGAAGAAGTCAATTTTGCTTTCTATCGGAACTAGTTGCGGTCTTATGTTTTATTTATTTTTAGTTTTCTCACAGTGTTGTTGTTTACTAATGATTTTTGGAAATTAAAATTTGAAAGGATTATTTAATTAAAATGATAAATAAGTAGAAGTTCTGAAATTCGAAATCGAGTTCTTGAATCAGCGAAATCCTCGAAAGGGATTTCGTAGATTTCTATCAAATCAGTCAAATCCCTTTGAAGATTTCGCTGATTTTAGTACTCGGTTTCAAATTTAAGAACTCCCAATTTATTTATTTATTTTTTTCGAATCTCTATAAAATGATACAAGCTTGTATTAAGAGAATGCTGTTTTTTCTTTTAAATATTGAATTATTTCAAAAATTGTAATTTTCGAAAAATTTATTTTATTTTTGAAAAAATTCGAAATTTTTCGAAATTATCTTTTCGAAATTACAATTAAAATACACAAATTAAAATTTTAAATTTGAAATTTAAATTGCTCGAAATCACAACTCTGAAATTTCATTCATTATTTCATACAAAAAATATTTGCAAACTCATTAAATTTTAATCAATGATGCATGATGTTTAAGCTTCTCCACTTGGCCGGAAGAAAAATCACTTGAGCGCATAATGGACTAAGAAACGATTTAAATGTTTGCAAAAAAAGAAGTTAAAGAAGAAGAAGAATTAGGTCTCATTTGATTTAGACTTTCAATTTTCATAACTAAGCTAAATAATTTAACTAAAAAATTTCTCTCTCATTAGAGCTGACGTTTTGCCAGCAGCTTAGAAATTTTGAATCGAGACGAGCACGTGACTATAAGGAGAAAGATTCGAAAGTTCAAGTGCGAATACCAAGATGTAATCGTTTAGGTGATTTTGAGCCAGTTCAATGCTCAAATGAACTTGAAAATTCTTATTGTTTCTGTGTTGATGAATATGGAATTGAAGTGCCTGGAACAAGAGCTGATTCTGAAGTTGATGTTAATTGTACAGCAGCTGCAATGATAAAAAATGATTGTCCAGCAGCTTCTTGTCGTATGTTTTGTCCTAGCGGTTTTGCACGTGATTTATCAACAGGTTGTCCAATTTGCAAATGTCATGACGTTTGTAGTGATGTCAAATGTCCAAATGGACACGAATGTGAGCCAATTGAAGTCAAATGTAAAAATGAGCCATGTCCACCAATTCCTACCTGTCGTCGTGCTAGAAGTTTAAGTGATTTTTGTCCTGCTGGTGCTCCACTTTCCATTGCTGGCACAATCAGGCCATTTTTATGTGGTAATGAACGAGGTGAGTTTGGAAATTTTAATTTCACTTAAATTTCTTCTAATTCAATTTTGAATTTACAGGAAAACCACAATGTCCACCACTTTATAAATGTGTAGTTCAAACAGGCAATGATTATGGTGTTTGTTGTCCAGCATCATTAAAATATGAAAAACCAGGAACTTGTCCAAATTCTGCTGATTTCATATCATCATCCGACCATGGCGTATTGTGCGGTAACTCATGCTCACATGACTTGGAATGTCCACAATTGCAGAAATGCTGTGATTCAACCATGTGCGGCAAAACATGTCAAAATACTCGAGACGCTACTTTGTGTCATCAAGCGAAGTTGCAATCAGAAATTCTCGCAATTAGTGAACGCGAGGGCCGTGGATATGTTCCACAATGTGATGAAAAGAGTGGACAATTTACAGCAAAGCAATGCTCGAACAATGGTCTCGTGTGTTGGTGTGTAAATCCCCAGAACGGCAATAAGATTAAGGGAACAATTGGTGCGGCGAAAAGCGTGAAATGTGATAATGTAGAAAATTTACTTATTCGTTCTGGTGCTCGAAGTATTGATGGCAGCAATCAGTGTGACCAAAATATATGTGCTGCCATATGTCAGTATGGATTTAAAACTGATCACAATGGATGCAATACATGCGAATGTGAAGAACCTTGTGAAGGATTTATTTGTGAACCAGGCTCACGCTGTGTTGTTGCTAAAGATCCAAGCTGCACTTCAGGCTCTGGTCTATGCCAATCGGAACCAATTTGTCAACCGGATCTTATCTATTCAAATCCATGTGGTAAATCCAATCGACTAATGTGTTAATGACACACACGATTTAGGCGAAAGTCAAAAATGAATAATTTTTTTTCTCTTTTTTATTTCTTCAATGACAGAACATGGCGTTCCATTGACACACAATTTCACTGAAGAAATTGCATATTGCCAAGAAGGTAAACTAGCAAAAAATTTCTTTATTGCTTTTTTAATTGTAACATTTTTATGCTCTATTTAGAATTAAATTCATCAGAATATCAAACAAGATCATTTTTGGATGAGAGCAATGAAAGTGTTGAAGGTCGTTCAATGATGACGAAAATCACATGTCCTGATGGTTTCAAGTGCAAAAAATTAAAAGGTCAAAGTGAAAGTGTTTGCTGTCCTATTGATCTTACACCTGCTGCTGCTAACAATCAAGAAGTTGAAGATACTACTGTTAAACAGCCATCAAGTGAGTTTATTAAAAATAATTTTAAAGCATTTGTTTCATAAATTTAACTTATTTATGATTGTTCAATAAGTTTGACAAAACTAATAATTTGATTTGAAATTTAAAGTTTAAATAAATTCAATTCATATTGATTTATTTTGAAAATATGATTTTTGTTACAAAATATTTTCCAAGCCAAGGCAAAGTCACTCTGAAAAAGCACTGATTGCGTTATAATTGTAATTTTATAGAAAGCAGCTAGAAAATGCTTGTTTTAGCTAAATGAATTCTACTAAAACGTAAAATTGTTCACACTTATGGATTTTGAATTTATTTCCTTTTAAAATATCTAATTTTGCAGATGAAAATTTGAATTTAAAAATTTGCAAGAATTGTTTTGTTTACATTTTGCAAAAATGAAAATTTAAAGAAAATCATTAAAATCTCGTAAAATCTACCATAAAATTGCAAAAATTAGTAAGGGAAGGAAACAAAAATTGTTTATTTATCAGATACAAACAGTATACAATCAAATATTCGCCTAATTTTTGAGTTTTTGAAGAAAATTAAATTTTCTTAGGAATCGCAAATTTTCTACCAAAATTTTTAGTTCTAAAAACAAGCTTTTTGAAAATTCAAATTTTTAACGGCTAAATCAAAATTTTCTATGATTTCTTAACAAAATAAAACTTTAACTTCTTCATTATTCATTTCAGTGTGTGAATATCTTCGTGATTTCAATGAACGTATGGAAGGAACTGAAGAAGGAATGTCACTAGCAATTAAGCCACCAAAATGTAACCCAGATGGCACTTTTGTTTCAATGCAATGTCAAGTGAGACGAGTTTTAGTAACAAAAGCGGAACAGAAAAAAGTTTTGGAGCAAAATAATATTCGTGAAATGAGAAAATTGTTGAGTACAAGTAGCAGACGAAAGCGAGATATTGAGACATTAAAGCTTATTCGAGTTGACAATAGACAAGCAAATAGACGATCTGATGATGATTATGACACTCAAGCTGTTATTGATTTCCTTAAAAGACGAATTTTAGAATCACCAACAAGATTTATTACAGAATTATTTGGTGAAAATACAGAAGGAAGAACTGCAAGAGTTATTGACATTCAAGCTGAAGATTATGAAGATGAAGAAGAAGATGATGTTGAAGTTAGAGATGATAGAAAACTTGCATTAAAATCACAAAATCGTATAAATGATTTAGTTGAAGTTGAAGTCGAACAATGTTTTTGTGTTGATCGTTATGGAACTGAAATTCCAAAAACCAGAGGCACAGTGAATGTCACAGAAGCTGTATGCAATGATATTCGTGAAAATTCAGAATGTCTTGATCTCACATGCAGAATGGGTTGTGATTATGGTTTTGTGATTGATCCAAAAACTCAATGTCCAACATGCCAATGTAGAGATCCTTGTGATGGCATTCAATGTGAAGAAAATCAAGAATGCAGAACAGTTGAAGTTTCATGTGAAGATTCATATTGTCCACCAGTGCCAAGTTGTTTTCCTAAAAAACAAGGTCAATGTCCATTTTTAGTACCACCAGCTGGTGAAGATACTGAAGATGCTTGTGCTTATGAATGTCGTTCTGATACTCATTGTGTTGGCTCCAAAAAATGCTGTTCAAATGGTTGTGGAACGGTTTGTGTTGAACCAATGTTAAAATCTGCATGTCAACATTTACAATCAATTCAAATTCATCAAGCAATTGAAATGTCAATTCCAGCTAAACAAAAATACATTGCACAGTGCAATGATGATGGAACATGGAAAACAATTCAATGTGGACCAAATAACATGTGCTGGTGTGTTGATGAACGTGGAAATGAAAAAAGTGGAACAAGAACTTCAGAAGGAATTCCAAATTGTTCAGTAAGCAAATCATCAAATTGTCCAAAAGTTCGTTGCAAATATTGCGAGCATGGATATGTATTTGATGATAATGGTTGTAAAACTTGTCAATGTAAAGATTTATGCAAGGAAATTAAATGTCCATTAGATGAACAATGTGAACTTGTGCAAGTTGAATGCATTAACAGTTACAACAGTACACAACCATGTCCTCGTCTTCCTATTTGCACACCAATTCGCGATTCAATCTGTACTGAAGGTTTACCACTTAAACAAGGCGGTAGAGAAATTAATTGTGGCCCAGATGCGACCGAATGTCCAACAACACATACGTGCAATCTCAATCCGATTACAAAACGAGGTGTTTGCTGTGCAAAGAGTCGAGACGTCTGCTTTGAATCAATCGACGCTGCATGCATATTAAACGACAATGATGTGAGTGAAAGCATTGTCAAGTACCGCTTTAATCCGCGACATAATAAATGCACGGCTGTGCGATTAGCGAGAAATTACAATAGAAATTCATCGTGTGCGAGCAAAAATTTGTTTCACAGTGAGCAAGCATGTAAGAGTGTATGTCCGGTACTTACACAGTGTGAAAGATTAAAGTTAAAGAATTCGATAGCGGCAAGAAGGCGTGCTGATAAGTCTGATATTTGGTTTAGACCAAGATGTGATCCAGAGACTGGCAATTGGAGTTCAGTTCAATGTATTGGTGAAAATGCAACAGATAGCACAAGAGTATGTTGGTGTGCTGATAAGAAAGGTTCACCTATCAAGGGTTCATTGACTAAAGGTTCTGAACCAGTTTGTAATTATCGTCAAGCAAGACGTCGCATTCAAGAGCAATCGGATCCAGTTATGGAAGAACTTATTCGCCAAATAACATTTTTAACTGATGAAAATAATTTCCTTGATGATGAAGACGAGCCAGTAAGTGTAGATAGTGAAAAAATCGCAATTGCAACAGAGCGAGCACTTGAAATGTCAGAAATGATCGGTGAAAGTACTAAAAAACTGATTGCATCAACCACACGCTGCGATGCGTTGCGATCAACTGCTAGGTTTACTGTAACATGCGATGAGCAAGGAAAATTTAATCCAATGCAATGTAATCATGAAACTTGTTGGTGCGTTGACGAAGCAGGAAATCAATTGCCATTTACTAATACATTCAGAAAGGGTAGTAGAAAATGCAAGCACACGCCACTGGACGCAATCGAAATTGAACTCAACTTAATTAACCCAAATAATGTGAAATTGACAAATCTTTATGATGTAATGTTTGAAGACATTCGAGAATTAATTGGTGAAGATAGTTTCGTTAATTTTCGTGTTCATGAGAATTCTGATAGCACTGTAACATTGAAATTTGATTTAATTGATGAAGAGAAAGTCAATCAAGCTTTTGCAATTGAAGAAATGAGCAAAGAAGATAATTTATATCTTTTCCATGGCATGCTTAAAGTCGATATGCGACAATCAAAATTTTCACATCGAATTCCAATGGAAACAATTTCAAATGCACAAAAGTCAGCACTTGGAATTCCTGAAAATACTTTTCATACTATTGTTTTTATTATTGCTACATCATCTGCATTTATTATTAGCATTCTTGTCATTTATGTGATGCTTAAGAAAGGAAAATCAAAAAATGATAAAACACATTATGTAAACAATAAAAATCTTTATTCGGGTGACAAGTACATTGACTACACATCACCCATATTTGTTCTAAGTGCCAATGATTTACCACGATCACATGCTAATAGCAGTTGAAAGAAGAAGTGAAATAACAATAGAATTTAGCTAGGATTTGACACTTGAATGCATACTTGACTTGTAATTGAATATTTTTGTGTAACTTTCAGAGTTCTTAAACTACTGGTCTGTAGCCAGAAGCCAAAAGTAGAGTTTTTCAAAATTTCAACTGATATCAGCTGTTTTTAGTGTTTTTTCAAAATTTTTACTAAATATCTGAATGATTTAAAAATTTTCCCGGCAAAAATTTTTAAATCATTTTTGCTTTGCTAATTTACTCTAAGTTCGTGTTAAGTGGGAAACTAATCATTTCGAAAGAATTTTCTTAAGATTTTCAAGATGGCGCTTTGATCGAAATTTAAATTTTAAATGAACGTTAAATTAAATTTAGTAAAGTTACAATAAAAACTGACTAAGAACAAAAATTTGATATTTTTATAGACAGCTGTTTTACTGTTACTGTTAAACAGTAATGAAAAACCCTAAGCCCAAAGCTAATTCAGAAAGCAGCCAAAAGCTACAAAGTAGATTCTACTTTTAGAATTCTAGTAACTTGCATACAAGTTGACTTACTAAAATGCTTCTCAATTCATTGAGATTTTATTTATTTTGGTCAAAATTTGGCAAATTTAGATAAAATTCAATTTTTCGTAAATTTACCAAGTATTGGCCAAAATAAATAAAATTTGAATGAGTTAGAGAAAGTTTTTAGTAAGTCAACTTGCATGCAAGTTGATCAAAATTATTCACATATCAGTCAAGTATGCATGCAAGTGTCGAAACCTAAAAATTTAGTAATAGAATATAATTGAATTGACATGAACACATTAGATAACATTAACAAATAGTCTTTTAAGGATTTAATGTGTTCATGCTGATGGAAGATAAAAAAACAATGAAGAGTGTGAAAAAAAACTCATCATTTGTACAGTGTTGCGTGCTATGAAATTACCTTACTTTTTTTTTTATTCTATCAAACACACAATGAGTGGCAATTTTCGTTCTATTTTTTCACTTTATTTATTTATTTTTTTAAAAAATTCAATAGGAATCAACATAAAAGCTTTTTTTTCTTGTAAATTGGACGATTGTTATTATTGAAGAATTTATGTAATAAAAAAAGAAATAAATGAGATCAAAATTTTAAACCCAACTACATGTTTTTTTGATTTATTTCTTTGTGGTGCTTTTCAGAGCTGTTTCCTGATGATTTTTGATTACGAATTTTATTTCTGTCTATCGTGAGTAGTAATTTCATGTTTAACAATGTTTTCATTAATTTTATTTATTAGCCAAATAGGGAATAATTTTATTTAGCGTGTATGTCGATGCAATGAATTGAAATAAATTTTGTTTTATATAATTATGTAGTGTTGATATTGATTACAGGTTTATGTCATAAAACTATTGCCTAATTAGTTATTGTTGTGAGGAAAAAAAGCCTTAGTTTCAATTTATACAGTTACTATTTTATGCCATGGAAAGCAGAATGAAATTGAAAGGATAATGAATGAAAATTTGATTATATAGTCAAGTGTCAGTCTGCCGTTCATATATGAATTTGTTTAGAAGGCAGGTTTTAGGGAAAATTTTGCATAGAAACTTTTTGTCAAAGTTTGCCGTTGCGGATTTGAAATTAACTGTGTATTTCAATCTCATATTTTTAATTTAATTTAATATAAACTTCATTTTTTGATACAATAAATAATCAAAATTTATCAAGGGGGAAGAACTCTATCAAAAAATAACAAAATAACAAAAATTCCAAGGTAGGGACAGATCCAAAACAAATTTTTATTTTTCAAGCTTGCCTACTGCCAGTAAAAAAAGTTAGGGTACTAGCTTTTACTAGAAAACTTTTATGAAAAAATTTTGATTGAGTTTTTCTGTTGTTTCTAAAGGTATTTTACTAACAAAACTTTCAATTTTTGCTTAAAATTTGTTAATTTCTAAAAGCTTTCTAGTAAAAGCTAGTACCCTTACTTCTTTTACTGGCAGTAGGCGAGCTTGAAAAATGAGAAAATTTAGAACTGTCCCTACCTTGAAAATTTCTAACAAATTAGAAAAAATTTTTGTTATTTTCATAAATTTTTGAATTTCAATGGTTATTTTGATTTCGCTATCAAGAGTTCTAAACCCTTGAAATTTATAATATTTATCCAGTTATTTAGTGTTCAATACAATTTAAAACTTTTACCAAAAATTACAAGAAATAAATTTTAAAGTCAAAGAAAGCATTTATAAGGTTTTTTCGCCTAAAAGTTATGCAAAATTGATACAGTTTACAGTCCGATAAATTAATTTTATTTTTAATTTTCATTGATCATATCCTAATTAAGTTACTGAATACTTTACAGCATTCAAATCAATTTAATTTTTAAAATTTATAAAGAAAAATTATCTATCTTCAAGGCGTTCACTTTTTATAGATTTTTCATTTAATTTTTGCTTCAACTTTGTTTAATTTTATTAAAATTTATTGATCTTAAATTTACAAGTTCTGAGAACTTTTTGATTTGATTTTGAAATTTTATTAATTTTTAGAAAAATTCTATTAAAAAGTTACTAAATGAAAAATTATGACGAACTGTTTCTTTCTTCTTCTTACAAAAAAAGCTTTTCGACATGAAAAAAATGCAATTTTTAAGCTTTTTCTCACGCCATTGTGCACACATAATAAAAATTTTAATGACGTCATTTTGAATATAAATGATGAACAAAATTGTGAATAAAAAAAGATTTAAATCTGACTTCGAATGAAATATAGGAACAAAATTTAACTGTCAAGATGACAAATGATAATAATTTTTATTGAGTGAAACTGAAACTTAAAACAAACCATAAATTCTTGCTACTGCTGGTGATTTTTATCAAATCACCATGCGAGTGGATTTTATTTTTTTTTTGATAATTGAAACCTCATGTCAGGGTAAACCTAAAACAGCTCAACAAGTATACTCATCTTTCGATCATCATCTCATTGATATTCATGCGGTCTCTAAATACAAAATTCTCATCTCATGTACTTGCATATTGGATTTCTGAGTATTTTCATGTCTCAAGAACATAAATGTTAACCACAATATTAAATATTCATTCGTCTGCCTTAAACAAGGTGATGAAACTTTGATTAAAAAGAAAACTCTAAGGCTTGACAGAATGCAGATAAGAAGAAACAGATTTCGAAATTGTCTAGATTTTTAGTTGTAAATAGCATAAATTTTTTTGACTAAAACTTGGTAATGAATTATTTTGTTTTTATTTCAAATTTTTTTTTGAAAAGGGATGTGAAAATCACATTTAAATTTGAAAATTCAACAGTCAAAATTTCGAGTGAAACCATCAAGGACTAAAAATAAATTACTAATACACTAAAATTTTGTTAATTTCAGTTGAATAATTTTAATTGTAATTAGTTTTTGTACACAGTCAAATTTATAAATGTGCCAACGAAAACTGACTGAAACTTTGCTAGTGTAACTAAAATTTAGTTGAAAATTTTAATTAACGCAACTAACAAAATAAAATTTGGTAAATTAAAATTTTTTATCTAAAATAATAGCAGAAAGTTTTTATTTTTAGTTGAATTTTAGTTAATCATGAAACGGTTTTGGACTTTGAGAAGAAGAATTATAGTCAAGATTTTCTTCTTAATCATTTTTACAGGAAAAAACCAAGAAACTTCCTTTCCTTGACTATAAGGATATTATAAGGTTCTAAGATTTTAAAATATTCGAAAAACTTCAAATTTCAGTCATTTTTGTTTGAAATTCCATAAAAATTAACTTCAAAAATTCACATAAAATGAAAAATGTTCTTACATTCCTTATATTCAAGGGTACAATTCTTTTTCTTATCTGTAGAATAGTGAAACTTAGAAAGTTCAAACATCAAGAACTTGTTGTTTGTTGTACATTTAAAAAATTTTGTTACTGAAACTTTCTTCAAAATTTTAAAATTTTATTTAATAAATTTAAAATTTTGAAATACTCTACGACGTCCTTTAAACAGTAAAGTATCTTTACCTAGAGTATTTATAGTGGTAATCAGATGTGAACATGTTCACCACATGAATTCCCATAATCTTTCTTCTTCATATTGTGTCTCAATTAATTTTCAATAATGTTAATGAGAGTGAGTCATATCATATGGACAAAAAATATTTAATCAACCAAACACAGTAGAGAGAGAGAGATAGAACAGCAGCAACAGTAATAGCATTTTAGAGGTAGCGAAAAAAACTAACTAATGTTTAATTTATTTTGAATGTATTTGTAGAAGAGAGCAAAAGCAAAAGCATAGGCTGAACAAATAATAAAATAAAAACTACATGCAAGCACTCAAGTGTTTGTAGCATAAATAAGTAAAAAAAAAAAACTCGAACTTACATTTCGGCGCACACCATGAAGAAGAAAAAAAAGTTATAAAGCCAAGCGCGCGGCTGTCAATGCAAGTTATTTTGCAAAGTCAATTTTAAATGTTAACAACACTTCTGTTGAGCTAGTTAAAGTAAAAAGCCTTAAAGGCAAAAATAAATTATTTCGAGTAGAAACCTTTTCTTTCCTATTAATTGCGCGAAGTGGACTTTTAAAAATAAATAAATAAACAAAAGATTAAGTAGTTTACATTGTGTAAGATTTGACAAGCGTGAAAATCAACTTTTAAAGCTTAAAAAAGTTCTCTTGAAAGTCAGGATTAAAATTTTCACTCTCGATAGCAAAATATAATGTGGCTAAAATCAACGGTAAGTGTTTCTGTCTCTAGTAGGATTTGAAAGTTTTTGTCACATTTTCATCATGCAATAAATCATTCTTAAATATCGCAATTATCTCTCTGGCGTCATATTTATTTAAGGCAAAGCAAATTTAAAATTTATATATTGCATGAACAAGCGTGCGTAGAGAGTGAAAAAAAAATTTAAAATTCCTCAAGCGACATGTAGTGCATTTATAAAGCCAAACAACTAAAATCGTTTATTGAATTCACAAATTACCATTTGTCAGAGTCCGAAATTGTTTGACATCTTAGTTGCAAATAACTCTTTAACTTAATTTTATTCGATTAAATATTTCAACCAAAATTTAGTTGACCAAAAAATAAAACACTATTTGACTTAATTTTAGTTGATTTTTAGTTGAAATATTTAATCAAATAAAATGTAGTTGTAATTTTAGTTAATCGCAAACAATTTCGGACTCTGGCATTTATTATTATTTTTTTGGATGAGAAAATATTATTTTTTGCGCTGTCGAAAGAAACTTTCATTAAAAAGTGCAATAAGCAAAAGCAGACAAAGCTGTTTAGTTGAAAGCGTCTCTTGTTATTATTATATACGCAGCAGCACATGGCAATTGTGGAAAAACGAGGAAATAATTGCACTCTACTTTT
>JACWBX010004165.1:16856-45085 GCA_014622435.1 Polypedilum pembai
CAAGCGTGCGTAGAGAGTGAAAAAAAAAATTTAAAATTCCTCAAGCGACATGTAGTGCATTTATAAAGCCAAACAACTAAAATCGTTTATTGAATTCACAAATTACCATTTATTATTATTATTTTTTTGGATGAGAAAATGTTATTTTTGCGCTGTCGAAAGAAACTTTCATTAAAAAGTGCAATAAGCAAAAAGCAGACAAAGCTGTTTAGTTGAAAGCGTCTCTTGTTATTATTATATACGCAGCAGCACATGGCAATTGTGGAAAAACGAGGAAATAATTGCACTCTACTTTTTAACAGTAAATGTGAGATGTAAAAATGAAATGAAATGAAAACGAGAGCCATTATATGGACAAATAAAAGGCAATAGATAGATGGATTGGTTGCCTGATCTATGGTAGAGTATTAATTTGCGTCAATGACTTGTAATTTCAATTTTCTTTGTTGATAAATTTTAAATCATGAATCTTTTTTCTCACTTATTGTCAAACTTAACTTTCGCTCTCATTTAAGTGCTTCTTTTTTTTCACACAATGTTAAAAAAAGTGCGAAGAAGCAAAAGTTCAATTCAATTAAATCTCTATTAATTATTCAATAAGTGTCGGTGAATAGTCGTGATAGTGGGAGAGTGAAACTCTTTGTAATGTTACAAATTATCAGAGATATAAAGCGAGCAATTTGCTTTTGCTTTTCCGATATACAATTGCCACCTCCGACAGCTGTTTGTTATAATAGCACCAGTAACAGCAAGAAAGAAAGTTTTTCTGTGCAAAATTTTAACTAATAGAGCCATTATTGCTACCATTACTTTCGCTTTATATGTTGCTGCTTGCTTGCGACCTTCGCAAGGTTTTCTTGTTCATTCACTCAAAGTTTGCTCTCGTTAACCTGAAAAATCGACATAAAAAAAAATTATGCAAAAATCAAACATTGTCTTAAATGTTACACTTTATACTTTGTGCCAAAGCATTCATCGACATTACTCAATGAGATGAGAAATGTATCGCTTGCTAGCTACTGCTGCTGTTGCTGCTCATCTTCATTCATTCAAATTCAGGTTTAAAGTTAATAACAAAAATGTAATGCTGCTGCTGCTGCTGTTGAAGTTGTGAATTTTCATTCATGTAAAATGTAAAGAAATTCTCACGCTCTTCAATATGCATGCATATAAGCAGCAAGTACATCTTTAAGTACGCTAAAATAATGTTATTTAGGAAATTATTTAAAAACTCAAGAAGCAATTGCCATGCATTACATGAAGCTAACAAATCTCAATCTTTCTTTCCATTATTATTGTGTCTGATGCTTTCGGGTAATTAGTATTATAGCAATCATTGCCGCATTCGGTCAGGGCGACTCTCATCAGCATCAAATAGCAACATGTAGCATATGTGTACGTGTGCGAATCTTCAATTCAATAAATATCGTAAAGAGAGAAAAAAAAGAAACATGAAAATATAATATAATATCTTTAATTTAATTCCGCATTGATGCTGCAGGCTCAGCAACAGTTTGTGTTTCAAAGACATGTGATTCACGACTTTTAGGTTCATATTCTTAAAAATTAATAAAAATTACAATCAATTAAAAGCGCATTTTTATATTAGGGATAATTATTACTAAGTTATGAAGTGCTATGCAGTGTTTGGAATTTTATTTTTGTTATTGTTTGTTCTTTTTGAAATTTTGATCTTACTTTTGATTTGATCTTTGAATTTGATCTTAGAATTGTGAACTTAATTTCTTAATTTTGATCTTAAAACTTTGAACTTGATCTTTATTTTGATTAATTTTATAAATACTATAATTTAAGTTTCTATAAAAAGGTTTTAAAGATGTAGGCCACATAAAGTATTTACTTCTGATTTTGATCTTTGAATTTGTTCTTTAAATTTTGAACATAATTTCTGAACTGGTTTTTAAAACTTTGAACTTAATCTTGAAATTTTGTATGTAATTCCTGAACTGATCTTTGATTTTGATGATAAAATCTGGAACTTGGTCTTTATTTTGATTTTATCGAATAATAAATTTAACAAAATTTTCGTGAAAAACCTTTGATAATATCATAAATTAAGTTTTTATGAAAAGGTTTTGAAGATATAACCCAGAGAAAGCTTTTACTGCTGATTTTAATCTTTTAACTTACTCATAAAAATTTGAACTTAAAATCTTAATTGATCTTGAAACTTTAAACTTAATTTTTATTTTGATTTTAAAGAAAGACTAAATTTGACAAAAATTACATAAAAATCTTTAATAATGACTTTAAGTTTAGTTTCTATGAGAAGTTTTTAAGGATATAACCTAGACAAAGTGTAAAAAAGTGCTAAAAATGTGCTAAAAATTAAAATATAAATTTATATGTAGAAAATATTGTTTGCTAGCAGCTTGATGCCATTGTCTATTGCTTCTTTTAGAAGTGAACTTAAAAAAAAAGCAAAAACGTCATAATATTATTATGCAATTGGTGTGTGAAGTTTTAAATCTTAATTGTATAAATTGTATAGCTTTATTAATTTGTTTCGAGGTCAAAATATTTACACTATTTTGACGAATTCCTCTTTATTTTTCACCAAATGACATTTTCTATGTTTGTTCGACTACCTTTGACTTTGCAATTTAGAAGTCATGTGCCGTTCACTCACTTAAATTGAAACTGTTTCAGTGGAATGTTTAAAATTAAATGCTAATTATATGAGAGCCGCAATAGTAACAGTGAGAAGTGAAGAAGAAGAAGAAGAAGAAAAAATTAAATGTTCGACCTCACATAAAGAAGACAGTGAGAAAAGTTCAGACAGACAGCTTTTTGAAAATGCTAAAACTAAATTTAATAAGACACTTTGTTTTCTTCTTCATATATACCGCCTTGTTTTTACACACAGAAGAAAGGAGGGAATTAGTGTGACAACTTGACGAAATAAATCTTAAAAGCTTCATTCATTCGGCCCTTGCATGATTCTCTCTTTAAGTCATTAAATTTCAATCCATTAATATCCATCATAGGAAGATGAAAATTGCATTAGAGTGAAGAGCGAGCAGCATTTTACTTTCATGAAAACAAAGACATAACAATTACAAAATAACTTGCAGTTCTTCATCGAGAAAGAGAAAAAGAAAGAGAGAAAAATGACTTTTTTATGTTTATTATTATTATTGTTGTGTGATGCCTCTTGTTGTCGTCTCTCACTCATAAAACAGACATACTTATTTTTTTTCCTCAACCATTCAACTTCAATCCTCCTATAAAAAATTCACTTTTGCTGCACTTTGCGAGCTGAGAAACATATATAGAGACATAGAGCAATGTATTATGACATTTTACATAATACTCACATTGAAACATGAAAAAAAAGTCGAGATTTAAGATCTTTTCTTAATGCCATGAGTGCTATATAGCTCTCCATAGCTATAGAGAGAGAATTTCCATAAAAAAATTCCAAAAACGTGTTGTATGCAGAGAAAGTAAATTTTAATTTATTTTCATCAAAACTTGGTAAATTTATATGAAAGTCAATAATTTTGAAAATTATACAAAAATTGACCAAAATAGTTCAAATCTGAATAAATTGAAGTCATTCTAGCAAATCAACTTGCATACAACTTGATCAAGTATATGTGCAGCCCTGCATTCAAGTCCGAACCTTAAGAGAAAGTAAATCTAATTTTTTACATCAAGAAATTACAACATTCAAGAGCCTGACCAATGAGGCAATTAAAATCGGAACTGTATCATAAACAAACCGAAACCAGGTGATTGCATAATCTTATATGTATTATTATCGATAAGTAAGACATTAAACACGCCCACAGCATGCAATATTAAATCTAGGAAGCTCAACAAGAAAAAAGTTAATACCGGAACGATTCACTGACTGCTTTTGCTCTTGTTCCATGGTCAAGTTTACGAGATTTTTCTTTACTCTCTTCTTTCTTTACATTGTCGAATTGACTTTCTTTTGTTTCTTCTTTCCCATCACCATGAACTGTGATTTGAGTGATTTCGTAATAATATAAACAAATGAGGTGCTTACGTATGAAGAGCATTAATAAAAAAATTGATACTGCAATCATAGTTGATTTCAATGTGTCTACAACGCTCTATTGCGGCTGTTGCTGTTCATTGTTGACATCGCAAAAGTGTCATTATCTCTTTTACGAAAGGCCTGCTGACTGCCTTATGATTTTGATTCAGCTGACTTTTAGTGTGTGCAAGAAGAGGAAAAATAACAATGAGCCAATAAAAAAACTTGAATAGTTTTTAACCTGATTAAGCAATTTTGAAGCGACAACAAAAATTCTTTTTTTTTTTCATTTATTCATTGTGCAAAATGTCGTTGAAATTTTGTCCAAAATAAAAATATATTTTCATCTCATTAAATAAATTGAAATGTGGGTCAAAAGTTTGCTTAATTAGACACATATATATGCAAAAAAAAGTCAGTCGTCACACTTCACGTTCTTAATTCAATTACAAAACATTCAATAAACTTTCGTAAAGTTCAGCGGGTTGGCATCCACTTATCCTACTACTTACTTATTGCGTGTCGAATTTTAATCTCTTTTTATATATGTTTTTCATTCAATAATCACGAGGATCGTTATAGTTTTTTTTCTGTTTTGAAGCTTTTCTCAAGGGATATGAACTGGTAAATTTAGTTAAAAAATATTAACTTTAGTTTAAAAAAGTAAAGTTTAGCTAAATTTAGTTTTAATAAATTTTTTATTTACAAACTTTTAGAGTCTGAAATCATTTTGGAATTTATTTGAAACTAATAAAAATTTAACTAAAATTTAGTAGATTCTTGGTATTATCAATCGAGAATTCTGTCCGTTAAGATTTGAAAATTTTATTGTGTTTTGCACACCCCTTTTCAGTATTTCGAACATTTTCGAAATTTCAAAACCGCGTTTTCGAAAAAATTTTTGTAAAGAAAATTAATTTATCAATGTTTCAAAGCGAAATACTATAAAATGAAGTCTGATTCATGAACAAAACAACATCTATTACTGCAAGAAATATTAAATTTCAATTGAACAATAAGAATTAAAATTTTTTCAAAATTACTTTTACCAAACTTTTGAAAATTCAAATGATTTCGAATACTCGTATTGCATACCCCTAGATTTTCGGAATTCCCTAACGGTCCGATTGATAATACCAAGAGTAGATTAAAAAAAAAACACAAATCGATCAAATTTAGTGGAAATCAGAGTTGTTTCATAGACGTCTATGAATAACAACTCTTTTTTTTTTTAATTGACAAAAGTCAGTTTATATTTTAAATAATCAATTAAACGGTTTCAGACTCTGTAAAATTCATTATTTAACAATTTTACTTTTAACGCTTGATTCTTTGCTATTTAGCAAGAAAGATTATTCTTAAATAAATCAAAATTAAGCTTTTAAGTGCTATAGACTTAATAAAAAGCAGAGTTGTAAAAATAGAATCTACTTTATAGCTTTTGGTTGCTTTCTACAGTACATTTTGGCTACTGGCTACGAATCAGTAGGTTAACAACTCTGATAAAAAGAAAAACTTTCTTGAATTATTTGAATTAACTTTTATTTTTTTTATTTGTTCTTCAAAATCTTTAGCTTTTTTACTCTCTATCATTTGACAGTAAAACTACTTTCAAATAAATTAAACAAAGTCAAAGTCGTCCATATATAAATATGCTCTGGTAGTGAATTTTAGGGCGGATTTAGCATAGAAAATATAACCAAATTCTGCTATTACAGTTTTAAACTTGACTGTAGAAAATAAAAAAAGTTTCATAACCTTGCAATTTCACTATAAACCACAGTTGGAAGCTAAAATGTTACACGCATGAAATATACTTAAACTTTTTTTATCATTTCATTTCGACACTCCTTAAACATCGTTGCCACCCAATGAGAAATGAGAACAATTCAATTACATAAAATTAAATTAATTCATTTTTCATGATTCAGAAATATTAAAATTTTAAGACATGAGAGTGAGTCATTCATGATGTAGGGCTATAATAGCATGAAAATTATGTACTAAAAGGGAACAATTTGCTAAGAATTTATGAGGTGGGTGAATTTATGATTATTCAATCCATTTGCCATTATGATCACGATATTTGTAGAAAACGATCCAGTTGGAAATTTCATATAATGACAAAAAACTCATTAGACCGCACTTCAACGCTTATCACGTATCAGGTTGCGTGAATGCTTACATAAAATCACATATTGGTCAAATAGAGCACCATTTAACCTGTGTGTGCTCAAAAAAGTGTAACAAAATCAATCAAGAGTCGAATAGTTATGGTCACATATGTCTTTGAAAATGACACACGACTTCACAATTTATTATAGCAAAAAAAATTCATTTACATAATCACCACATGTGTCCAGTTAAAGTGAAGCGGAACTGATGAAATTTTTTTTTTGCTATTTGAACTTCTGCTTACTCAAGTTAGACCCTTTTTTGGGGCTGGCAATTTTTCGAAAAAATTATTAAAAGGAAATAGATATCATAACTTGGCAAGAAAGTTCAATGTATTACAATTTACGTAATGTGAAAAAAGTGCATTGTGCATGACATAGATTGAAATTTTTCTTTCTTTCTTTCATTCATTCAATTGAGGCACAAACTTTCATTTTCATTTGCGCTTTTATGTGTATATAATTCAATGTGAAAAAGCGTTGAATGTTCTCTTAATACGGTTAAAGACATGTGATATCATGCGAGCTTCTGAATATAAATAACACACGCACTAAAAATGACATAATAATTGATGTGTTTTAATTAAATAACATACAACACTGACCAATTGACACGACAGCAGGAATGTTTAAATATTTTTAGTTTCAATTTAACAATTAGAAGGTGAAAAAAAAACTTTGATTGATTAGCAAATTTTGAAAGCTTGAAATTTTATTTATGAGTCAGAAGCTTATTGTATATACGAAATAAATCCTGTTCAGTAGCGATAACTTGAGTAGAAAAGAGTTTAAGTTGGCAATCTGCCAGACTTTGAGATTTCCACCTATAGTTTAGTGAAAGAGTATCTGACTAACAATCAGGAGGAGCGGATTCGTTTTCGCTCGGACTAAATATTTCAAAGTGTCTCTTTTTTTGGTTAGCTTTATTACTTGTGTTTCTTCATTAATTTATAAGTTTTTAGCCAATTTCGAGAAGATTTTGGAAAAATTTTCAACTTGTAAAATTTCGCAGTCATATTTAAATCCGTCAAATGCTGACGTTAGCAAAAGTTTTCTATATAAAATTCGCTCTTAAAACTGCCGTCTAAGCAAATTTATATATACACACTCGAATAACCATAGTTTGCTTGCAGAAAGCTTTGCTTCAGACAATTTTAGTCCTGCTTTAGTACTTGTTGATTTGTCTTTCTTATGATTTGCTAAAATTAAGTTTTACAAGCATGTTGATAACTTACTTAAAAGAAGAACATTCTTTTTGCTTGCTATTTCAATAGTATTTTAGCTTGCTGCTAACACGTTTTTATTGCATTCTTTTAAAAAAACGACCAGCAAACTAATAGCAAGCAAATAGCTGATTTTAAGAAAACTGATTTTGTTGGATTCTATAGAGGTTTAAGTTGGTATTCTGCCAAGCTTTGAGATGCTCACCGATAGCTTAGCTAAAGAGTACCTGACCAGAAATCAGGAGGCGCTAATTTTATTCTCACTTGGAAAAGGCATGTCAAAAGTGTCTATTTTTCTGCTCGGATTTCAAAATGATTTCTTTCTGTTTGCTTGCTTACTGGTACAGCGGGGTGTATTTAATTTTCAAATTTCATTGTTTACATTATGAAATTTTGTAAACAAAAACATTTTGAAAACTTTTCATCAATTTTTAAAAAAGCAATCAAGTTGATTATTACAATTAATTATAGTGTCATTACCTGATATTGAATAGCACTTTAACAGCCTATTAGACATTCATCATTTTTCTCCAACTAATGGTTCCTCCATCTTACTTACTATTTTACCTCTTTATGGATGACTAAATTATGACTGGTAACATTAAAGAAAAAAAGTGAAGGTCATGAACCAATATCCCAATATGAGACTGACTTCACCTCTATTGTTGGTGTGGCGTGTTTTGTATATCATGATCTATCAAAACTTCTTTCTCATTCACTCTATTTTCTTCATAGCGTGCATATTTATACTTTTCTATCTGAAACAACCACATGTGAAGTATGAATGAGAAAAAAAAATCATTAAAAAGTAATCCATATGTGTGTCCTCAGGTCAACACCGCACAAAACGCACATAGTTAAATGCAAATAAGTGACTCAGAGATTTAACAGATGAATCACACACAGTGCTGACCTCGAAATAGATTTTGCTCCATTCACAGATGTTGAGCTAACGATACGATAAATCTTAGCCGGATTTTTATTTAATTTTAAATTTCTCATGTCTCGTATTTTTTCTGTTATTTTGCAATTGTCGATTCTACCGCGTGGTATACAACAAACAATGCATTTTGCATGGGCTTTCTTACGACTACATAAAATTAATGTGAATTAAGTGGCTAGCTCTCTTTTATGCTTGATTTTACCTCTACAAATTGGATATATAATGAGAATAAATAACTTCAATTCGGTGAAACCTTCTAAAGAATGAATAATAAAAAGTAGATTGCATGACTGAATAAATATAAAAAATTCGTCAATAACAAATACAGAATTATGTTCAATTAAAGCTTAATAACTTTATTTCTACGCAGATTTCTTTAGCAGCAGTCCTACTGCTCTTTGTGCTTTCAACTGACGCTCAACAAACTCGGAAAGTTCGACTACGACAGCGTCCGATACAAATTGAAAGTGCTGAAGAGGAGACAAATGATGAAGTTATTCAATATTATCGACCAGAAGCAAAACAAGATAATGCACAAGAACTTGTTTATGTTAGTGAAGACGAATATCAAAATCTTTATGCACAAGCTCAACAACAGACAACAGCAAGACCACGTGATTATCGACCAGCTGTAACTTCAGTTCGTCCATTGCCAAGAGTTAATCATGCAGCAGCAACAACTCTTGCGCCAAGAACAAAAATTAATGAAGAAAAGGCAGCGCCAGTTCAAACTATTCGTAATTATAACAAAGTTAATGACGATGGTTCATTCACATTCGGTAAATTAAATTGCAATTAATAGAACAATCATTCATTTTAATCATAGGTTAAAACATCACAGCAAGGCTTGAGAATTTTTATATTAAAAGTTTTTCAAGTTTTGTAAACAAAAATTTTTTATTTATCAAAAAACAAAAAGAGTTTTAAAGCCTTGAATTTACTAATTTATAGGTTACGAGGCAGCTGATGGAAGTTTCAAGGAAGAGACACGTGGAACTGACTGCGTTGTACGCGGTAAATATGGTTACATTGATCCAGACGTGAGTTCGTTTAATTAACTCTAGATGTAATTAATCTTCATGATATTTTCATCTTGTCTACACACAACAGGGAAATAAACGTGAATTTACGTACGTGAGTGGAAATCCATGCGACCCAAACAATCCAGACGGTGAGGAAGAGGATGAAGAACGTGTTCGTAACCAATCAGCCGAAGATCAAGACGAAAATATTCCACAAAATTATCCACGAAGACCCGTGCAAGTAGCAGCTCCTCGTCCACGACCAATTGTGCCAAGTACAACTCGTGCACCAACCACAGTCTTCCAAAACCGTTATAATGCTGAAGAAGAGGAAGAAGCCATTCAATACGCTCAAATTCCAAAGACAACACCACGTCCACAATTCATTCAACAAACGCAAAGGCCACGTATTCAGGTAATTCAAACGACACCGGTACCGACACAGACAGTCAGTTACGCTTCACCTACACCATCAGTAAACATTACACCCAAGCCATTATATAAGATTCAGAACAACAATGTTGTATCCATTCAGCAGACTCAAGAGCCAGCAACTACTTATCGACCACATACCGTGTCAATTGTCACACAAAAACCGGCAGTGCATTCGACACCAGCTGCTCAATTCATTCCATCCAAGAGCGTGACATTCGGAAGCAGTGCTCAGCGTGGTAGTGGTTCAATTGACTTTGATGCCGAATTCAAGAAGTTCCAGCAAGAGACTGGCTTCCAACCAATCACACCATCATCACCAGCACCACAACAAACAACCAAGGTTGTTAAAATTCCATCAGCATCATCAGGCACAACAGCAAATCCAATTTATCAAACACAATTGATATACAATCCATCAACTGGACAATATGACTCAGCTTTATATCAAACACTTCCACAAACAGAAGGAGATTTTCAATTAAATCAAAGAATTCAGCCTTATGTGCAGCAATATCAACCTCAACAACAACAACAATATCAGCCACAACCTCAAACAATTTATCGTCAACAACCGCAAGCTGCTGCTCAACCACAGTCACAGCAAGCTCAAGTACCACAACAAATTTATCAAAAGCAACAAAATGAACTTCAATTCATCAATTCACAACAACTTTTCGCTCAACAGCTTCAAATGCAACAAACACAATTACAACGTGATCGAATTGAAGCTGCCAAGAAGCAACAGTCACATAGATTTCAATTACAAAATGCTGAGCCATCGCCAATTCTGACAGGACAATTAAGAGCACAGCCAGGACAGCAATATTATTATCTTCAACCATCAACTCAAGGTGGTGGACAAATTGATGCATTCTTGAGGGGTCACAATTTAGAGTACTAAAAGTACTAATTCATGCCATGTTACGAGCCGTTTAGTCAATGGAATTTTGTACATGTTAGTAATTTTTTTATATGAGGAAGCGATAGCCTTAAAAATATTCGATTAAGAGACTTAATTTCAACTCTCACATCATTTTTTAATTAACAACATCTTCATCATCCTCTCCAAAGTTTGTACATAATAAAGAAACAAATTTATTTAATTTTCTACACTTTTCACTATTCGCATTATTTTCTGAACATAGTTACCATCTTTTTATTTTGTGTTTTGTTTTCTCTCTATTGAATTTTTTTTATACACTACAACTATTTTATTATTATTATATTATGATTGAATTTGAGAAGAAATTTTTATTTTTTACGAAATAAAGAGCTTTTTATATAAAAAACAGAATTTTAAATGCTTTTCTAATGGAATTTCTTTGTATGACTTGAATTAATTTAAATCATGATTGTGATGCAATATTACAGCACTAAACAGCAACAACAGTAGGAGAAAGTTGTTTTCTTTTTATTTTCTTTTTCGGAAATTTTCTTTAATTTATCAATTGTTGATCAATGACTGTGAAATGTTTGTCTATTAATAAACATTTATTTGCTTCCTTAATATTATTAATTACAGCATCACCTTTGTTTATAATGGTCACGAAGTTCTTAATATATTTATCGATAAGAATCTTCATTTGTCATTGTCATTTTATGCCCAACAAACAGATCAATCATTCAACTCTTAATGGTCCTAATTGAAAACAATTTTCAAGTAGTTAAAATTATTTTCCGGCCTAAATATCTTAATTTTTTTTTTCTTTGCCAATTTCCGAAATCAAATTATTTAAATTTCATTTAATAATCGTTTAATGGCAACATTCATTCATTCATTTTACGGTAGCTGTTAGTGAAACAATTTTTATTTTTTTTTTTCGCAAGGTTACGGTCTGTGTGTTCGAGATGAGGGGCAATAAGAGGCACTTAAGGATGAAGTTATATTGTTTGTAGTCAATCAACGCTCTCTCATAATAACTAATGACTGACTCACCACGCAATGAACAGATTTTTATCATCATATAAGTTTAATTTAATTTAACTTCTTTTATTATAAAAATATTCTTCCTTAATTTCAACCCACAATAATAAACAGAAGCTAATTGAGCTTTAATGCAGAGTTTAGAAATTCATTGAATTTTTCGACATTTCTTTTGATTATTCCAATGCGAAGACATTCCGATTAATTTTCGAGTAACTAAAAATACTTTACGATTTTCCGTTTACTTAACGTGGCCTGGTAAAAGCATATAAACGGAAATTGTAACGTATTTTTGGTTTCTCGAGAATCGTAATAATCGCAGTTTTATAGAAAGCAGCTACCGTTTTCTCTCGATTATAAGAGCTGATCTTATATACGAGCAAGCCCACATTTTTAAAATTTTTGATTTTTTCCGATTTCTGTTCGAATATAAGAGCTTTTTTTGAAAAATACGTTAAAAATAAGAATTTTTGAAAGGAAAAATTTAAATTAAAAACGACTGTTAATATGTCAATTTTGAAATTAAAAAAAAAAATTGTTTGAATATAAGAACGACTCTTATATTCGAGAGAAGTCAATAGATGACGGTTTATACTTATTAGCTTTTGGTTTGTTTCCTTATAAAATGTCTAATTTTGTAAGTTAAAATTTGATTGTTAAAGAAAGTTTTACAAGAATTTTTCAAAAGTTTCGTTTACCTTTTTCAAAAATACTAATTTTATAAAAATCATTAAAATTCATAAGGAAAGAAATAATAAGTGTAAACTTAACTAGAATATAACGAAAGCTTTGATTAATTATTGAGTTTTTGAAAAATATTGAATTTTATTTGGAATTTCAAAAATCGCTTTTTGAATTCTTGTTAAATTAATAATTTTAAATAAGGGTCCGGCATTATGCAGATAAGAAGAAAATTATGCGCACAATTCTTCTAATAATGTCAAAACCTAGTTTCAATGTTTTAAATTCTATGGAAAAATAATTTCCAAACTCTGCAATGAATAAAAATTTGATTCATAAAGTATTTTAAAAACCAGTGTTTGATAGTCATAAATGAATATTGCATAATTGGGGAAAAAATAAAAGTAACCGTAACCGATACTGCTGCATCACGAAAGTGCAAACAAACAAGCTCAACACGGAACGATAGACGTAATTTAACAAATTCACTTTCATTATGCATCTTGCCACAGTTTGGCACACTAAAATTTGTGATAAATCGAATTTGAACTGTGTGAGGCTAATTTAAACGAGGTGATCGCATATTTTATCATCACATAACACATTCCTTGCACATTCATGCAGTCAGACAAGCAATGAATGTATAAGAAGTAAGAAAACGGAAACTAGTTTTAGCTCCGCTTTATCCTAAGCTAATGCCTTACCAGACAGCATTTTATAGCTTGTTTATTTATGATTAATAAAAAAATCTTTCAGCATCAACAAAAGCTGCATTTTTTCCAACGAGATTCGCAGAACTGTTACGCACATTACAACGACCAAGTGTAGATTGTGCAATGACAATAGACAGAGAGAGATTTTAATGACAATCTGGGACAATTTTGAAATCAAATTACTCTCTATGGTATTCTCATCTCGTATTTAACTGGTTTCTTTCTTTCAATAATTTCTTTTTGCCCTCGCATACGCATTTTCCCGCGCTTACTTGCTTTTGATAGATGCTGTTGAATAATTTTCATCTCCGTCCAAACATGGATAGTGACATAGTGAGAGAGAAAAACACCTGATATGTAATGATATTGTAGCTTGATTAGTTTATTACGGAATGTATTTATGCTGTAATTGGGTCACTAGTTGATATTCGTAACAAAATTTCTCTTTCTATAAACGCGCGTGTCGCGAAATATTAAATATTTTCAGTCATAAAGTGAAGAGTCTAGTTCATTGAACTTCAAATAAGTGTTGAATGCTTGAGCACTTGAAAAAATTATTGTAATTGAATGAGCAGCACTCGAAATTTCAGTGTTTTAAATCATTTGCTTTTTAAGTTGTGTTCAAGTAATGCGAGTTTACATACATTTAAGGGGAAACATTTATTGAAGATAATTCGATTATAAGTTTATCAATATTGCTCTACTTTTGGATTATTGACAATTGTTTGAACATATGGGAAGATAGTGGCACAATTTCAAAAAAAAAAAAAATGATTCTGCAATATACACTTGAGTGAGTTTTAAACTCTCAAATAATAAAATGATGAAAGGCAAAAAATTGATAAAAAACACATTTCGCAGTCACTGATGATAAGCTCATTATAAAATTGTGGCGAAAAGGAATGATGTAAAATAACCACAAATAGTATTAACTAATTTTTCATTTAAAAATGATTTTATTTATTTTCATTAAGTCTTGGCATTTTTAATTAACAAAAATACTTAGAGTTCATTTTTCAGCAATTTGTTCTGACTCTGACTAGTGTATTCGTAAAGATTATCAGGTTTAATATGAATGTTATCTATTTCTGATGCTAATTCATAATAACGCTTTCTCAAAAGATGAGCAGCTGCTTTTGGTTGTCTGTTACGAGTAAATACTCCCTTCTTATTTCCTCCAACTCTTGTGTACGCTATTTTATTTCATTTTGTGAAATAATGAGAATTATTGATTATTAAAATTGATAAGAAAATTAACTTACTTTGTGCTGTTTTAAAATCAGCAAAATTCCATACAAATTCACCAATGAAAAATCCTTCATTTCTCAATTCATCGAAAGCTTTGAAATGCTTGGAAAATTGTTGACTCTGTGAAAATAAAAATTCATTAATTTTCTCTAAAACTTTTATCAGAGTCCGAAATTGCTTTTCGATTAGTTAAAATTCTATTTATTGAATAAAAATCAATTGAAATTTAGTCGGTTAGTGTTTTACAGAGTTTTTTGCGTCAAGTTCACCGGTTTTGTGAAAAACAAGTGAAAAACGGCGAGTTTTGCCGCTAACAACTCTGTAAAATACTAACCGATTAAATTTTGATTGATTTTTATTCGGTAAATTTAACCAAATAAAATTTAATCAGTTAGTGTTTTATTTTTAATCGACTAAAATTTAGTTAAACTTTTAGTCATTCGCGACCATATTAAAAACAATTTCGGTCTCTAAAACTTTTATTTTTAAGCTCACCTGAAATTCTTCAGACCACACATAAGCAGGCAAAATATGAAGTCCTTCCACTGTATCACTTCCATATTCACTCATTAACACTGGTTTATTGTGCTTTTCATGCCAAGTTCTCGCCTCGTTTATCACATAACTCGTTACCATGTCTAGTCGACCAGTGTTTTGATACCATGCATTATATCTATTAAAACTTATAATATCCAAATACTGTGCAGCTTGGTCTTGTTTTGAATTAACGGCAATTGCCGCAGTCACTGGTCGTGTTGGGTCTAAAAATCGTGTGTAACGCGCAACTTCTGCGAAATATTGGTCAGCATTTACCTGCTGAGTTCTCGGCTCATTTGCAATTGACCACATCACCACTGACGGATGATTTCTATCACGATGAATAAGCTGCTCAATACTGTATTTGTGGTTTTCGAGTAGCTTTTGACTGTAATTTCTGTTTAAAAAGAGATTACAAGATAATTTTGGGGGAATTAAGCTTGTTTGTTTTCAGTGCTTACTCTGTATCAACAGATGGGCATTCATCGATTATCATAATACCATTTTCATCAGCAAATTGCATTGATTCTTCTGAATATGGATAATGACTTGTTCTGTTATAAATTAAAATATTAATTAAATAAAATTTTTTTGGAAAGAATTTTCTCACCTATAAGAATTAGCACCAATCCATTTAAGCAAATTAAAGTCTTTTGTAAGCAAAGCAAAATCGAGACCCTTGCCACGAATATCACTATCTTCATGCCTACCAAATCCTCTAAAGTAAATTGGCTTGTCGTTGATCAAAAATGATGAATTATTCCACTTAAGCGATCTGATACCAAATTTCATGCGATACACATCAATGTCTAAGTCATGCTGTTCGTTAACTAAATGAATTTCAATTGTGTACAAATATCCAGGCTTAGGACTCATTAAATGTGGCCACCATAATTCAGCATTATGTACAATCACTTCTCCCGAAAAATCATCATCAGCAACTGCTTCAGCCACATTCTCGTTTTCTTTATTAAGAATTACTACTCTAATTTTATAGTCACTGGCATTAACATTATTGTCACTTAAAATAATTTTATAATTCACTAATCCATGACGTTCTTTAGTAACTTGTGGATCAAGAATAACTTCTTTGATATAAAGTTGTGGTACAGTGTATAAATGAACAGATCGATGAATGCCGGCATAATTGAAAAAATCAAAAGAGTATTGTTGAACAATGTCCTTGCCCGAATCAGAATCTTGTTCTATTACTTTTCCCTGAGGAATTGTTGTCTGTAGCAAAACATTGTCACATAATACAGTTATTCGATTTTCTTTGGCGTAATTTAAATACTCAGAAATTTCTGCTTCGAACGGCAAATGACCAAATTCATGACGAACGACTAAATTTCCTATTTGTATGTGATTGGAATAAATAAATAGTAAATTTTGAACATAATTAGTAATTCTTACCATTAATCCACACATATGCCTCATAATGTACACTTCCAAAACGTATAAAAACTCGCTGACTTCTCCATGATTGAGGTACAAAAAATTTTCTTTCATACCAAACTGTTCCGACATGGTCTCTTACTTTTTCATCTTCAAAAATGTCATTATAACTACATAGCGCAAAAAATTACTGAATTAGTGAATTAAAGGTGTGAATTAGTGATAATTTTTGACTTACCTTGATGGCACTGGCATTTTAGTTGTGTTGATAGATTTTTCTAAATTTTTTAAATACCATTTCTCTCTCAATCCCTGTATATTTCAAATATTAGTTTGAATTTAGTTAAATTTTATTTTATTTTCACCTGAGATGGTTTATCAGTGTCACATTTAGCAAATTTCCACATTCCATCAAGTGATCGTACTTCTCGTGTCTCTGATTCACGAGGATACAGCAATCCAGCTGTAACCTTTTCATTTCCAGCTAAAAGCATTGTTCCAAATACAACGTGCGCCAGATATCCGATTAATCCCATAAAAAAGAAGGTGATCGCTGTAAAGTAAAAAGATTTTTTACGCATTACAGCGAATACTCGTGCCTGAACTGACATCCAAAAATAAACTAAACGCATTCAACTAAGATCCGAAATTTTTTCCTCAATGCATCTGTGCTTCTTTTATGTTTACTATTTTAATCTTTAATTTCCAAAAATTTTCTTCTATGAACTACTCTCGAAAAAAAATAATCTATGAACGCCCTTTACACTCACTTCTCCCATTGCGTATATTTAAAATACTAAAACTTATCTTGCTTTGTCTATCAGATTTAAATTTTTAGCTAAACTAAGTTAGAATAAAATATTCTCTCTACAGTTATACTAAAACGCTTTTATATTAAACTACAATTTAGACAAAATGATTATAAAAGTGCTAAAGAACAACATAACAATTTTTTTTACAAGCATACAAACATGTGTTTAATTTCAGAAAATTGGTTGTATCATTTGTATGTGCTGTTGGTGTGGTAATATTATAATTCTCGCTCATGAATGATTCAGATTTATCGACATGAGCAGAGTTATTACTTTATGCAAACTTTTTTGTTTGTGCTCAATGAACTTTTAATATTTTTCGGCAGTGAGAATTTTTATTTTTTACTAGTGAGAAATGTGTATATCTAGTTATAGGAGAAATTTGATTGTAACATCAAATTAAATTGTTTTTGTTTATTAATTTTTAGTGCAGCTGCTTTAATCGAAATTAATTAAAGTGACACAAGCAAAAATGAGCTAAGTCCATCATTGTTTTGATTATGTTTCACTTAAAATCTATGAAACGACATGCTTTCACTTGATGAGAAGTGAAATTTTATATTATAGAGTAGTCAATTATTTAACCTTTTCAATGATATCCAATTAAACATGTCTTATCTTAGCATAACGTTTTTCAACATAACACTTAATAAAAATCAACATGAACTTAGCTCGTTTCTGTCGCTCAATTGTTCTATGATAATTCTTTTAATTTGTCCTAATCTCAATTACAGACACACAGTAGTGTCGGCTGTACGTTTTTTCATGTTCGCGGAGAAGCTAATGACTGCTACTAACGACTAAGCCTAACTTGGGACTTCAAAGAATAAAATAAACAACCTTTTTTTAAATTTAGTTACAACTAACTAAAATTCTACTATATTAAATTGATTTAAAACAAAACACTAATCGATTGACTTTTAGTTGACTAGTTTTAGTCGATTAACTTTTTATTGAAGTTAGTCGCATTAGTTGAAAATTTCAACTAAAAATCGATTAACACAACTAACTTTAACTAAAGATTATTGTTTTATTTCTAGTTGACTAAAAGTTAGCTGAATTTTAGTTATTTGCAAAACGGTTTCGGACTCTGAACTAATTAATTAAACTAATTGAAAAATGAAATTTTTCTTTGAAAGAAATCAAATGAATTTAGATAAAATTTAAATATATTCATGTAAATAATTATCGTTTTATTCAATAAGTGAAAACAAGCGAATTTATCGTAAAAGCAAAAGAACAATAAATGCGTATATAATAAAAGAACAATATTTTGTCAACATTTTTAATCCATCAAAATATCTTTGACAAATTCTTTAACGGAAAAAACCATAGAAGAAACTCTTCTTAAGTAGGAGTTGATTTCATCATCATTATTAATCTTCATATATCACATGAACAAACACACTTGAATTGAATTTAATTTTTTAAATAAACCAAAAGAGTTCTTGAATTATTACACAATCTATCTTGAGTAATTGACCAGATGAGTGTAGTGAAAGAGTCTACATTAGAGCGTGTCAGTAAACGATAAACAGAAAGAAACTTAATGGCAATTGTAGATGTGATGATTGTTCAAATAACATTTAACAAGGGGAAGCAAAATGAATTTATTATTTTTTTCGTTAAAGTGTAGAAGATCATTGATCTTTCATTAGCAAAATATTTATTTTGTATTTTTCGTTAAAACCGGTTGAATGCACATTAGAATAAAAATAAAAGTGACCTATTCTCACTCAGATCCTTTTTTCAACATTCTCGCGTGCCAAACAAACATTTATATTTCCAAGAGTTAGATAAATCAGTCTACACTATTTTGCCGGAAAAAAGTGAAAAGAAAAATCGATCTAAATTTTGGCTTCAAGTCAAGGTTGATCATACAATGATAATAAAAAAGTACTGTTATTTAAAGAGAAGATTGATAATCAACACAGTGAACTTTGTTATTGACAATTTCAATTATCATCATCACTGAATCACTAGAATAATATGGGGGATGTGTTAATGCGTATAAACGAAAGTCATAAAATTCAATTTGAGTATACAAACTAAAGCAAAGACATTTTTTCTTATTCTGTTTCTGTTCAGAATTGTTAAAACAGTCAAAATTGCTAGGAAAAGCAGATTCAAGTGTCTTCACCTTGTTACGATCGAATTTTTCTTTCACTTCCTTTTTTTTAATTCCTAAATGAAACTAATGACTTATAAATTATGCATTAAATATATACAAACAAAATTCTCTATCGTCATGCTCGAAAAACTAATTTTCATCATTTCCACATATTTAATTATGGAAATTATTTTTACTTACTAAAATTTTTCATTTTTATTCTTTTCACTTATTTAACTCAAGTCGCGTAAAAATTAAGAAATAAACTGAAGACAATCGATCATTTCTCGATTGCTTTTATACACCAAAAACACTTTTTCCTTCCTTATATTTTTTCTTTTTCTCTCTAATTCTTAAGTCTTTTTATTTTCTCTCTCTTCTTCACTTCTCGCTCAAATAAAAAAAGTCTTCTATCTACTTAGAGTTTAAAAGAGCTATTGAAAAGTGTGCAGTACTTGAGCATGAATGATTCCATAATTATTGGGTATATGTGGTGAACGTGATAACAAATTGATTAATATTCAGAATGTGTTACGACGAATAACAATTTGTGTGTAAATAAAATTACTTAATGATGATAAACGAAAAAATTGAATGTGTTTGTGTCATATGATATGAATTAAATAAAGTGAAAGGAAAATTGTTTATAATGAGCTTACATTCAATCACTTGAAATAGCCATGAAAATCTGTGATTATATTGTCGTGTTTCAGTATGGTGTAAAAAAGGCATAAAAACACTATCTTTTTGTTTAATTCACTAATTGGTCTTTTACTTAACACTAATATACTATTTATAAACTATTAAATTTCCACTATAACTTCAAATTAATTAAAATTACGTTTTTATGCAAAAAAACAAAATATTTTGCCAATGTTTTTGTTTACATTCGAATGTCGAAATTATTTTTGAATTTATTTTTCAGTTATATTCGACACTCATCGTCAATTACTTACCAATTGAGAAAAAAAGTCCACAACGTTTTAATCGCACAAATTTCATTAACATTCCTATTCATAGCTCGTACAAATTGTAACTAAATAGCTTTGTGACGAGTCAGAACTAAATAGAAACCATGCTCGCGCTTATTCTCGCTTTTACTTTAAGCACCACAACTGAGCACTCGCCATCGCTGATTACTACTATATATTCTTCATAAACAAACTTCTATCGTGACTGGAAACAAAAAAAAATTGTATGAATAATTAAATTAAGTTTTTTTATGATTGAACAGCACTGTTTGGTTGGTGGTGATAATTTGAGTAATGTGCTGCACTGGAAACATTTTTCTTCTTTTTTATGGCTATTTATTTGTTAGGGGATAGGTATGTAAGGGAATCGATCGATAGAAAATAATTATCGATGATTAGTTAGGCTGTATTTGTTCTATTTACAAGTCAATTGTTTATTTATTCCGCTTATTGCAGAAAAGTTCATTGACACAAATTTTCTTTTTAAAATATGATAAATTATTTTGTATTTCACTTGAACAAAAAGATGACAATGAATTAAATTAAAATTTTTAATTTTTTTTACAAACTGCAATGATTGCAGTCATCAGTGAAGAATTTAATTTCAGGAGTCTGAAAATTTATTACATTCATTGGTAGTGCTGACATAAAAATTATCAAGTGAAAATTTTGCAAGTATTTTATGAGAGAATATTTTTCATTTACAGATTACAATGCTGCGATAAAGGCTGTCATTAAATTATTTGTTATGAATCGAGATTTATGAAATTTCCTAAAAGTTGATTATAAATTATTTATAGCTTGCAAATGAATAGTTTTGCTTATGATGAATCTAGATTAGTTGTAGTAAAAGAAATTTTAGTAAGGGCAATTCTTTGAAAGGTTTTTAAGGCATCAGTAAATTATGCTTTATTTATTAAAGTATAATCTGTAGCCTAATAACAACGTTTTCTAGGAGAAAACAGCGTTACTTAGGTACAAATTTTGCATTTTGTAGAGTGAATAAAGCGATTGGAGATTTTCAAAAATTTTTAAATTGTTCTTGATAAAAACATAATAATCATTTTTTCCTGCAATTAAACTTCTTTATTACGATTATTTGCATATAAAATTTTTTCTTGTAATACAATTTACTATCTGCATTTATTTTACTTACTTTATCCATTGAAGTACAGTATGTCACTTGGTAACATCGATTTCTAGGAGAAAACAGCGTCACTTAGGTACAATTTTTGCATTTTGTAGAGTAAATAAAGCGATTGGAAATTTTCAAAAATTTTTAAATTGTTCTTGATAAAAACATAAAAATCATTTTTTCCTGCAATTTAATTTCTTTATCACGATTATTTGTATATAAATTTATTTCCTGAAATACAATTTACTATCTGCATCTATTTTACTTACGAATAAATCGATTATTTCATAAATTTGTCGATTCGAAATTCCAATTTCAGATTTTGACGCGAAAACAAATAAAGAAAGAATTGCAAGTCGCTTTACTCTTATTCAGAGAATTGCCCTTAAATAAAACATAAAAATCAATGAAAATTCTGATTTTGGCACGAACAAGTTAAACGACTAGAACCTAATTACATTTTCTTTCTAAATTATTGAGTTCTAGGTCATTGAGTCAGTCAATATAAATGCAGAAGGTATTAAGTTAGTAAATATTTAATATTAATGACATGATGGTACGACTAGTATTTTGTAGAAGTCAATAGAACATGCTCTTGATAATTAAATCAATATCAGACGATTAATTGAAGCAACAGCTTAAAATAATTTATTCTCACACTTCATTAACTTCCTCTTCTAAGATGTTGCATTGTTGCATTAATCCGTCGCACATTTTTCACTCTTTTTTTTTATTCAGATCTAGATTAAAAACATAATAAACTTCCGATATTTGACGAAGGCTGAGAAAAATTCCTTTTCTTGAAACGATTCATCAATTTTGGTCACATCTTTTATAATCGCAATAAGCTGTAAATAATAACTCGTTCAAAATGATGAGTTTTTGCTTAACTAAATGCTTCTACATCAATCAGCTAATGTTAATTACTGTCACACATTTGCTTTTCGACAGCAATGAGTTTTTTTTATGCTTTTGGGAATTTTTTCAGATTAAATTTGACAATGCCACCACACTTTAGCTATCTATATAAACATATTTTAGTTTTTTTTTAGTAAAACAATGGATGTGGGTTATGATGCTCATTTGTTTAAATTGTAGCACAAGTCTATTGAGATTGATCAAGTAAATGTTGTCATTTTTTTCTTGAATAAAAAAACTGTTGAAAGGATGATGATAGGAAATCTTGATGATAACCTAAAACCCTTCTTTGTCATTAAACATTTTCAGCTTAAATCGAAAGACTTTTTTTTTGTTGTGGGCGAGGAAGCAAGAAAATCATTGTTTATCTTTTTGTGTAAATGAAAAACGAATGAATCATCATGATTAAAGTAGTCTAGTAGCAACAGACAAGAAATCTGCACTAGATTGACATGATGAGATTTCAAATTTATCTAATTTCACAATATAAGGAAATTACATTAAGTGAGAGTGTAAAAGAGAGTGCATGGGAATGTAAATTCAATTGTTGTGACGAGAAGTCTTTAAATTCCGACAAGTGCAACAGCTTTAAGGAAAAGAAATTATGCAATAAATTTATTGGATGTGTTGTGATTTATTGTGTGAAATCTAAAGACTCAAGGATGCAAAAAAAATTTCTTGTATTTTAATCAGATTCTGTGTCAATTTACCTCAATGACAAAGAATCAAAATTGCTTGAGGTTGACCGCAAAAAAAGTGCATTATCTCATGTATGCAGTAAGTAATAACTTCTGCAAATATTTTTTATAATAAAAAAATATAATTGAAAATGTGTGTGCCGGCAGCAACAGTCACATGTTGCAATTCACCCATTCTTATTTATTTTTTCATGAATTAAAATTTATTATTTATGTTAAACAGCCGAAAACAGAAGTTGAAAAATTTACTTTTGACGTATTTATTTTTTATGAAAAATAAACATGCATAAAGTGTGGGAAATTGAATAAAATTTTTCACACGATTCACGTACAGGCAAAATCAACAGGTTGAAAATTTTATGCATTTTTTATGTCGCTTTATGCACACAGAACTCGCAGAAAGCGAGAAATCAGAACTTTGTTGTTGACTAATTGTGACAACTCATGAGAGATAATATCATACACTATTGACTTAGTCATGCAATTTGTATGATTTAATATTGAATAGATTAAAATTTCTTTGAATTGTAAATTCAACAAAATTTTGTACTTATTAGCACTAAAATTTGAATTAAGCATAAAATAAAACAAAAATATTAAATTTTAATTAATCAAAAAATTAAAATATTTACATTAGAATCAAGTAGCAGAGAATGAAACACCTTTAATTTAGTCCTACATGTTGTCAATGAAAAAATTAAAGCTTTTCAAAAAAGTTTTAAAATTTAATACAAAATAATCCGATAATTTAAATTTTTAAATAAATCAAAAACTTCTAAATTCTTTGCGATAAAATCAAATAAGAAAGAAGAACAGGCCTTTCATTTAGTCACATGTTAATGAATAAATTTTAAGCTTTTAAAGTTTAAATAATAAACTTGCCAAAATTTAGTACATTTTAGCACTAAAATTTGAATAAAGTACTAAAATTTAGTTCAAATTTTGAACTAAAAATTCAATTTTTAAGGAAATAACAAAAGATTAAAATCTTTATAATAATGATTAGAATTCAGTAAGAAAAAGATTAAAAGAATAAATTTAAATGATTTAAAACACTATTCATTGAGTTATCTTTTCAATATTGCAAAATTTAAAATGTCATTACAAAATATTCAAAATTAAATTGACAAATTTTTCGTTTTTGACCTGTCCAAGCATTAATTGTAATTCTAAGCAAATGACCAAAGTGAAGTGGCAACAAATCTTTGGATAAATAGTCTTTTATTTTCATTCTTAACTCAACGAGCGCAAGAGTCAACCAAAACAATGAACTACTCCATAAAACTATTTCTCACGATAACACATACATTTCGCGTTTGTTTACTTGCTTTTGCGGTAGCAGCAGCCTGTAGTTTATGTTATTTTACAGACTCGGACGTTTATTGTGTGACTCCGTTCCATGTCATACAATGCTGTCGTTTGATGTAGAACTGCAACTTGCGTCAATTGTGAATTTTTGTGTGTATATGCGAAGTGAATGAAACAAAGTGAGGGTAGAAAACATTAGTTTGAGCGAGATGGATGAAAAAAAATTCAAATAATTAGCAAGGTCGCAAATTGTACAATGAAATGGTTCAGAAACAATTCATTTATCTCTCTCTCGCGCGAGCTCAAGCTAAAGCCTGGGAGCTTTCTTATAGGTAAGAAAAAATTATATATACTGGCGCACTTGTTGGATGAAAAATCATTTGACCATTTTCAGTGTGCACGTGAAGATATCTAACCATATAGTGTCTGCTATAGTGATTATTCATAATAAAAAAATTTTAATATTGTGGCATAAAGTGCAATCTCATCATAAGGTAGAAAGAAATTTTTTATTATCATATAAAACAATAAAATAAAGATGCGGTAGAGTGTGGAAAAGCCATAAAGAAATTATGTTTTTATTTTTGTGTATATGAGGTGATGTGATGTTGAGCACAAGCAAGAATAATAAAAAACATTTTAATTAATTAAAAAAGCATGTGTAACCTGCTCTTTTTGTAAATGTGGAAAAAACTGTTGCAAACATGAATTTAATATTTAAATTTAAAAAATCATTGCATAATCAAACATTGAAAATGTTCTCTAAAGTCACAAATACAAAAGAGATTTAAACATTTCTTGTCTTTCCCTCATTTATGTTCAGATTTTTCCCATGATGAGAAATTGTGCAATTCTACTGTTATTGTGTGTTCTTCACATCGCCCGTGCCGTCAACGATGAGCTGACAGTTGAAATTGAAAGTGATGAGTTAATGAAAACGAGCGATTTAGAGCAAGCTGAAACGAAAGATGCTAGTGCTACTGAAATTATTAAACAAATAAGAAAATTAAATCCTGATGGGACATTTACTATTGGTTTTGAGGCTGTAAGTTAAAATTTAAAACTTTTCTTCAGGAGGTCTCGACTGATTGTTATTTTCTCTTAATTTGAATTTAAAAGTTCGTTATAAAAAATTATAATTTCTGAGAAAATGACAAGAGCTGTTTAAATTATTTACTCATATCAATAAAAATCATTCAACAAAGATTTAATTGCTAAAACAATCAAGTTATAAGCAATAATTTTCAATAAAAACAATAAAATGATAATTTTAACGCGTTTTTCTCAAAGAAATTTTCAAGTTTTTTGTAGCGAAACGCGCTAGTTCAAATTCAAATTTTGAATAAAATAACCGTCAAAACGTTTTAAGTTGAAACCACCTGGACTTTTCCAAGTCTTTATTAAAAACAAAAATAAATTTCATTCACAGGACGATGGTTCATTTAAAATAGAAACAAGAGATTTACAGGGTAATGTGAAGCAAGGCACTTATGGATATATTGACGAGAATGGTGAAGTCAAGAGAGTTTCTTATTCAACACAAAATAGCACACTTTATAAAGAAGCAACAACATCAACAAAGAGTATAACAAAGGACGAAGATGACGAAAACAATGAAACGATAAGTCTTGCACCGTCGATTCGTTACAATCGAACATTTGTGTCAACAACACGTCGTCCATCATCCCTTGCATATTTAACAAGCACCCACGGACCGACTACAAGTAAATCTAATGTCGTTCAAGCAATACCAAAGAGAAGAATTGTGTTATCTGATAAAAGCACTACACAAACAGCGTCATCGACCGATACTTCGAGGCAACAGCCAATTGAAGGTACAACGACAGTTGTTTATGCGACATCCGTTCCAACACCAAAACCTTACTTATCGCGTTCCACGACATCGCCAAATTATTCATCGCTTGTTGGAAATAGAAAGGACAAAGGAGTAGAAATCGATCAAGTTGAGCGAAAAGTCTTCATAGCAACATCAAAAGACATCACAACAATGAAACCAATTTTATCAAAACACGAAAAGGTCGAGGAAAAGTTAGATTTGATAAAGCGAGGAAATATACTCAGACGACAATTGAAAGTTGATGATGAAGCGATTGAAGCACAACAGCAAGTACTTTATGGTGATGGTGATGAAAGTTCTGCGATTTACGGCAGTAGCTTTGGTAATTTGCGTCCATTATTCAGTACTACAGCGCAACCAAAAATTCCACTTCAAGTGCTTGCAGCAAGACAACGTGCAACTCAATTGCAAAGTGTTTTAGCAAACTCTTCACCAGGCACAACAACAACAACTGAAAGAGTTTATACAAAAGCACCAAAAAGACAGAGCAAAGTAAAAGCAGAAGAAGCAAGTGAAATAGTTTCAGAAAATACAGGACTTGAACAAAATACAGCAACAGAACCTTCTGAAAATGATGAAAGACGAGCATTTGGTAGACCTTTGCCACCTCATCTTGAAGGACTTTATAGACCAAGAAATTATTTGAGACAATTGCAGTCACAAAATATTCCAGAAAGATTGCCTCAACAGCAACAACTACAGCCAATTCCAAATAATTATCCTGAACAGCAGCCAACTGAAGGTTTTGCAAATGCACCACTTCCATTCTTTCCACCACAACGAAATCCTTATGATTATGATCGCCCACTAACAGTGCGTGACTTTGAACGTCTCTTGCAGATTCTCATTTACCGTCAACAACAAACTTTTCGAATAAATCCATTTTATCCTGCCACAAATCCATTGGCATATCCGCCATTTGTTCCAAATTATAATCAACCAAATCCCTATCAGCCTAATCAAATCCCACGGCCTCCATTTTTCAATCCATTGTCAACAGGACTCTATGATCCAGGCTATCAAAATCCCTATTATAGCCCATCAATGCCAGTCAGTCAGCATCTAAATGGTGAACCAATGCTACAGGGAAATTCTATTCCATTTAATCCACAACAACAAGAAGATTCAGCTCAAGATATTCAACGATTTTCGCGTAGACGACAATATAATTCGAGATATTTACAGCAACAGCAACAACAACAGCAAACACAAGTTCCAAGTCCACCCATTTCACCATCAGAGCAAGAAATAAATTATAATTCATTGCAAGGTTCTGTCATAGATAACAATTTTATTCCGCCATCAGTGCGTGAACAATTATTATATAGAATGTTGATATTAGCATTAAGACCTGATGGTGGACAAACTCAATCTGGTATTCAACCATTGCCATCGTTTCCACCCAATTTTCAACCTCAGCAATTAACGCAATCAGCATCATCATTACATACAGTTTTAGAGCCAGAGCAGCAAGAAACAAGCACCATCATTAAAAGCACTGATAATTCATCAAAAAAGCCTGTGAGAAGTGTGCAAATTTTAGGCGAAGAAGAGAATGAATGAAAATGGGATGGAAAATTAAAGAGAGTTGAATGGTAATTTGTAAGTTTGTTAAGAATCACTTAAAGTTTGTTAGCTATCTCGTTTGTAATTATAAATGAAATTAGTTCTTGCTATCTCATTGTTTCTTACTCCTTTACACTTAGTTTTTAATTAACAATTATTACAAATAAAAAAGAGTTTTGAAAAATTCCGTTAAAAAAATTTAAATTTTTAAAGCTTTTACAGTGTTGCTTTTCTTGCGCTTTTTTTCAATAAGAAATTCAGCTTACAATAAGTTCATTTTGGCTGCGTGTGAAATCTCAAAAAACAACAATAGCTAGAGATTTTTTTGTCACTGTTTTGGATTTCTGCTTTCGAAAAATGTAAACAAAATAATTTTTTTGATCGCTTAAATTTCTTTTGACGAAACGTTATAAGCTTTTCCTTTTAAAATAAATCTGAACTGTTATTAGCGCATTTTTGGTAACAAAAAGGCAGCTTATATATTCACTTTGTTCGGCTGGCTGGCTCCCGGCTGGCTCCGCGAGATCTCGG
>JACWBX010004166.1:0-34557 GCA_014622435.1 Polypedilum pembai
CTGTGATAATATTTACAAAAAATTCCGCTATGAAAATTGTAGATGTCGCCTAAATCATTTTGAAGCGCCATCTATAATTTTCATAGCGGAATTTTTTTGTAAATATTATCACAGGCAATCACAGGCTGCCTGTGTAACAACACTGCTTTTGTTGTGCTCAAGCTATAATTTAAAACAACTTTCAGCTAAAAAAGCTTTTGTTTTGACCAAATTAGAGCATGATATTTCAATGAGTAAAATTTTAACAAAATCATGAATTTAAATTTCAGTTTTTCGGTCGTAACTCGTGAATTAAATGGTCTAGAGCTCTAATATTTTTACCATTTTTCTCATATTTCAATTCTCTATCAAAAAACAAACTTTTCCAAATTTCCAGGAAAATCATCCCAAATAATCAGAAAAAATCTTAAAAAATCATACGAATTTATGGAGTGTCCATCCCTGGAATATTCTACAAGTTTTTTAAAAATTCTTTTGCTTACTTTTATTATTAATTTAACATCATTTTAAAAAATTGTCCATCTATTGTTTGTATCATTGATAAATTGCAATAATTAAAAAAGAATTCATAAATAATTTTTTCTTTGTTTATACCAAAAAAACACTTGTTACATTCAATCATCAAAAAAGAGCGTTTATAATTACTTAAACAGTAAACAACGAACTAATGTAATAATATCGTCATAATAATATAATTAAGATTTTTTTTCACACTCATCAAACCAGTCAGTTGACTCTTAAGCTTGCTTAGATGTACGGACAGTATAAATTTGGTAATTCCAGTGGCTGTTGTGCACTTTTTTTTGTAACAATAGACTTATTCACTTTACTTTTATATTTCTTAACTTAACTAGCATTTAATCTTTGTTACTTTTATCTTTGAATTCATGTGTTTATACGTGGCTTTGTTTATTCATATATTTCATAGTAGGCGAGAATTTTGAAAATTTTGAATAATTAATAAAATGTGTTTAAAATTATTAACTAAACATTAGTTGAACAATTTAAAAATCAAATATTAAAAATATTTTTCGCGCAATTTATTAGCGCATTTTTCTGTGGTTTTGTTGCAAAACTTATTCTATTGGAAATTTAAAAAAAGTGATATCAATATATTTACAAAAATCTTTTCTGTGAAATTCATGAAAAATTTTGTACAAATTTTCATGAAAATGCACTGCACAGTGATTGTATTTGAAACACATTTTTGAAAAGATTTTATGATGAAAAAGTTTTCGTGGTGAATAATGTTTTGTGGTGAAAAAACTTTGGTGAAAAAATTTTTGTGGTGAATAATTTTGACGCGAAAAATATTTTTTTCTTCCAATTTTATTGGAATAATTCGTGAACAGCATGGAGTTTTGGAAAGAAACAAGTCTCATGAACGGCAATAATAGATCAACACAAAATGTTTGACCAAAAACCGTTCTCATAAAACTAGTTAAGGAGACAAACAGACAGATAGAGTGCTGACAATAGTGCCTTTTTTCTTTGAGGAAAATGCGCTAAAAACTAGTAAATTCTCCAAAATCTCTTAGTAGGTCATAAAAATCATAATTCACTTTCTTTGCATCATGACAATCCAACCCAAGTCACAATTCACTTCTGCTCTTGTTTTTAACTGACCATTATAAAAAGAAGTATATCATCATCATAACAAGGTACATAGCGATATGATTGCAATATGATGATTGATGTCTTTTGTTTACGGTATCCATTTATGAAAGCACAATCACTTTACGACCTTTTTTTATAAGTTGTTAGGTAGTAGTTAGTTATTACATTTCACTTTTTAAACAAAATAGAGTGGTGAATGAGTGAGATGAGGTAATATCATCATTGCACCTTAAAAAGAATCAAATGCCGACGTTTTAAAATGTGAATCGCTTTCATACAGAAAGATTACTCTGACATGAGAAAAATATTTAAAAACCAATAAAAGAGGCGTGCTGATCATTTTTTTCTCTCCTTCTTCGCATTAATTTTAAATTCCGATTGAGACTATAATTGATAGTTAATTGATTGGTACGGATATTGATATATTTTATGATTCTTTTTTGGCGGACTTGAATACATAAAAATTTATTTCATATTATTATCAAGCATTGATTATGAACATTTTATAAATTTAAAATAATTAATATATGTTAACTTTTCATAATATACAATTACTGTATACTCATAGAAAAAAAGTTAATATTTCGGTATTAAAATGTTGTCAAGCTAAAAATTATTACTAAATATTAAAATTTAAACAAAAGGTATTTAAAATTTATTATCGGGTATTAAAATTTAACTTTTCATATTAAAAATTAAACACTGCAGTGTTAGAATTTAAATTTTTTTAAGAAAACGATAATTATACGACATTTTAAAACAAAAGTGTTAAAATTTTTAATATTTCAGAATTAAGTTTTTAATTTTAAAGTGTTTAAAATTAATTAAGTTGTGTTTGCAAAACGATAAGAGTCTACTAAAAATTAATTTAATTAAAAAAGTGATTCTTTATCTATATTGCAGTAATAAACTGCAATAAACCAGTAAATAAGTGATACTAATGTGAAATTCAATGGAATTTATTGTGGAAATTCAAATGGTAAGATTTTTTGGTAAGATCATATGAAAGTTTTGTTTAATTCTAATATGCAATATATAACATAACTCTTAATTGTTTATTAACACTTTTTTGTTTAGGTTTTCAGAAATGTTAGTCACAAGTAAGTATAAATTTATGCATTTATAACATTTGATACATTTAAGTTTAATTCAAGACATTTTTCTTTTAAGCAAATTTTATTAATACCTTTATTTAGGCTAGGTGTATTATTTACTGTGAAATTAAAATCTGATCGCTAAAGTTTATTAATGAAAATTTTGATTGAGAATACTTTCAGATTACACGAAAGAGAATTCCATGGGGATGGACACGGTGGGGAAAGGGCGAAAAAATCTAAAAAGGGCGAAAAATTTTCGCCCCTTTTTAAAATTTTTCTATTGAACCTTTTGAGAACGCGGTTTCGAATCTTGATTATAGCTAAAATTTTTTGCTCTTTTTTTGCATATTTTTAATGTCTGTAGAATTTTTTTCTATCATTAATCAAAATCAATCAAAAAAGACAGAAAATTTGATGGTAAAAAAGGATTTCCTGGAATAAAATAAAATTTTGGGGCGAAAGGGGCGAAAAGGGCGAAAAAATTTTCAAGTTTTTGCCACCGTGTCCATCCCCCTGGAGAATTCTATGTACATCCAGTAGAAAAATGGAAACATTTTAAGAAATAACAAAGAGTATTTTTAATATCCAAGTAGATTTTACATTTTATTATCAATAAAATCATTATGATTTTAGTTACTTTTCTTATTCTCATTTTAGGTCATTGGAATCAAATTAAGGAGAGGAAAAGAAAATATTTGCATCAATTCATGAAGAAACTTCGAAAAAATATAATTCTCATGTATAATTGTTTGATTTTTGTACCGTTATCACTTTTTAATACATTTTAAAATAATAAAACTTTACTTAAATAAACTAACTAATAAGGCTGCATTGAATTCATTTGATTCCATTTAATTTTCCAGGATTTTTTTGGCCGAAAATTTCAATATTTAAATTTTAACATTGAAGTGTTAAAATTTTAAAACTCAAATGTTTATTTTTAATATCTTGAGGTTAAGTTCTGAGCAAGTTAGAACTTAACATTTTGGTATTAAAATTTTAATATTATGGTTTTAAGTGCTCAGCTCAATACCGAGTATTAAATTTTTCCATACAAAATTAACATCTAGTATTAACTTTTTCTATGAGTGTATTTATACATGAAACATATCAACAAAATACATAGTAAACGCCTTTAATGAATTCAATTTTGTTACTATTTACAGTATGTTATTAACCGATTATAATATTTTTTGTTTTGGCAATTTCTCGATTTAAAAGCAACTAGAGACGAGCTGTTTACTGTGTTTTGCTGCTTATTTGAATGCCAATCTAATTTCTAACTCTAGAATTTAAGTTTAAATATTGACTTTTGCAAATAAGAGAAATGTTTGTTATTGTCAACTTTGAACGTCTCTAGTTTTGCTTCTGGACAACGTAGGGACTTCCGGTTTCTTGTTAAAAACTCGATATAATTTCATTTACAAGTTCCTGTAACAAAATTTGCATGTTTTATGGACTTTTATTGAGAAATATGAAGAAAACTAAAAATTTTAGTTCAAAAATTTGAGTCATTTTTGAACTTTGACATTAAATTTATATGAAAATTCAAATTTAAAGTCAATTGTCTATAAATTTTATGAAAAAGGAATAAAAGACAAGTTTCTGAATAGTATTCTTACCAAAATTAATAAATTAATTAAAAAAATATGGCCATTTCTTTGCTCATTGGTTAATTAACTTCATAAGTAAATAAGAAGATTTAATAGAAAACTGAAAGTTTAAGTATTTATTGTCAATGAATAATGAAATATTATGACAAAGTTTCACGCTCAAACTGACTGTCTGGTTAAGAAGTTTGGGAAAAATAATTTCTAAAATTTTGTTTTTGAAAATTTATTTCATAAACTAAAGTTTTAGAGTCATGAAAGTATTAGTATGTAAGATTGGCATTAAAATAAGCAGCAAAACATAGCAAACAGCTAGTTGCTTTTAAATTCGAGAAATTTACAAATCAAAGAATATTAGAATCGGTTGATAACATAATGTAAATGGAAGAGAACTTTTTAAGGATATTCTTTGATTTTCAAAATTACTAACTAATTAAATGATTTCATATAAATCAAATTAATTTCAGACATATATTAAGATCACATCAATAAATCACATTTTTATTGCCTATAGCAAAAATATCCAATAAATGTCCGTTTTAACTTTAATACGGAAAGATAAAAGAAAAAAGTCAAGCAGTAAAAAAATGCACTGAATTATCATACGAAGTTGCTCGGAATGAATATTTTTGAATGAGTAGCACATAATTTACATAATTTTATATTATTTCACAGTCTCACGAACTTGATCTACTTTAAAGATGCGTCTGTGGGGAAAATTTTTGTGCGCATGACAGTGTCAATGACTCAATAATGAAGAACTTCAAATAAAGTTATAAAAAAATATCTAATTGAAATGAATTACTGTTTACAATTTTAATTGACCAATAATACATTTTTTGAAGTCCATCAGAGGCAATTTTAATTATTTTCAAGGTATTCATTCATTTATTATAAAGAGACAAAAATTTATAATTCACTGGTTTACAGACTTGAGCTTATTTTGTAATAATCAAGAAAAAGTTTAAAGTTCAGCATTAAACAGATCAAAGTGTAATTGTTAACGGTCTGTTTTTGATGATTCAGCAAGTTTTCCTTTTTTTTTGTATTCTTAGTTTACTTATGTAAGTTTTATTATACAATAAATTAAATTAAATTGAAGTATTTTCAAGTAAAAATGCAAAAGTTCAAATTTAAATTTGATAATAAACATTTCTCGAAACACTTTATGTCTATCTTTATTCGGAAATTCCGTCAAATTAACAAATCATACATCACATTAAATATCTCCGTTATTTTTTGCTAATCATCACCTGATTACCGAATAATTTTGATGACATGTCTATATAAAGCTTATTTTGGCTTTTTCTTCCCTTCTCTCTTTCAATTACTCTCATCTGTTAGTTCAAAATGTCAATCAATCTCCCCCTTTGAACCTGTAATTACCCAAACAAACATACAATCAGCAATATGATGCAATTTCTTCCAAAAATATTTCCGTAAAAGTTCAAAAAGACATTTCACATGCTGCTTTATTGATTGAGTTGATGTCATTAAACAAAATTTGGTTGATGCCTTATAAAACAGAGTTTTAAATTTTTCTAATATGATGCAAGAAATTTTGCAAGTCAGTCACTTGATTCTTTTCATTGTAAATAAAAAAACAAAGAAATAATGTAATTTTACACTTCCACACGTGAATTTAAGTTGTAATTATAAACATTTACATTTTTTTAAATAAATATTTTTTTCTGCTTGACACAATTTAGCTTTTTCTTAAGATCAACTGCTTTGCATCATATTCATTTCTTAAACATTATCAATAGATAGAATTTCAATATTTTATTTCATCTTTCAATTTATTTGATTTATTATCCCATTTTTACAAAAAAATTGATAAAAGCCACTGCCACGGATCAATTGACTTTAGCGCTTTTTTGTTGTTCAGATCAATTTCATTGATCGATTAAATATATTTTATCAATCAGTATGTTTTCAGAAAAGACAAATTTTAATTTGAAACTTTTGAATTCTATTAAGAACTTATAATGAGTTGAATAGGACCCAGAAATAAAAACTTCAACGACTCATCTGAATATTCTATCAATTGTGGTTCCAGCTTTCATTGTCGACTTGCGTAGAGACTAAAGCCTTGTTTCGAACAATGAATGCTCTAAGTTGATTACCAGATTTCAATTTTCCTTTACTTTACAATTTCGAGTTAAACTAAACAAAACAAAACCAATTTAATTCGATAAATCAAAACTAAAACTGTTTTCTATACAAAAATGTGTTAAAAATAACGGTCATTGTGAATTCAAACTTAAATAAGATGCGAAAAAAAATCTTAGTAGTCATCGCAAAAAATTTGTTGTTTACATTTCTCAATATGAAAATTTTAATTCGCAATTTCTCGAGTAATGCAATCAGTGATATCTTTCTAACTATGTTTCGTCACAATAACTCCATAGCACAAATCGAAAGCAAAAAACCAGAAGTCTCTAGCTATTGTAGTTTTCGAGATCTCGAAGCAGCCAGTCAGCCAGCCAAATTGAAATTATAAACTGCATTTTTTATACAAAAATGTGCTAAAAATGCATTTTCATTACAATCTTCGCTATTCAAAAATTGACTAATGTTAACTCGAATGCCTTGAAGTGTATGTATTGCTACAGAAGAAGGGAGAGAGATTGATAGTCTAATGAGATAAAGATGCGTGCATCGTGCAGATTAAAATAACGCTGAAGATAAATAGACATTTGTAACTATTCATTTGCATTTTTTATGATGTTGATTATGATTATAAATATTTAACCATTTTGCTTAATTTATTTATGAAATTTATTCTTAAGAAATTTTTCTGATAAATTATAGTTAAATTTATCGAAAGGAAATAAATTCTGTTGAAATATGCTTCTAATTGTGATTTCAAACTCACGCTTATCTTCAGCATCATCAACATCATTAAACAAACAATGCAACTGAGTAACACATTTACTCATTTCCCATACATTTCCACATTTTTCTTTCACTTAGTCACTCGCAAAAAAAAATAAAAAATTAATCCCACGTAACTTGCGCGCGCCTAAAGATCAAATTTAATACTTTTTTTTGTTTCATGACTCCAATTTTAGGTACGAAACAAAGCAACAAGCAGCGAATGTAATTAAATGATGACGATCGTTTGAATAAACTTGCTATCGTGCTCTCCACAGCGTGTGGGGTGTTATGTCATAGCTGCGACTGTATTTAAGCCATTATATGCAGATTAAGTGCTTAAATCACATTCAATTTACGTTCAGCATGTTTCAAGATCAAAAATGGAATTGTCATTTGAGTGTTAATGACCTTAAAATTAGTCTTAAGAATTTGACGCATTTTTATTGATTTGTCTCATTATTTAAAATGATAAACAATAAAACAATCTCATCATGTGTGAATTGAAAATATATTCAGCACATGATGACACACAGAAAAACTCAATCCTATTGTTTGAATATTGAGACGAAACTATTGCATTAATGAATTGCTTGCTATCGTCATAGTGGCATCAGTTACACGATGAGATTGCTTTTTCGATTAAAAAGTAGTTTTTCCTATTTCGTTGTCATGAGTTAAGAAGAAAAGATCTTCAAGACTACTTAACTCATACTTAGCTTTAATTAATTAAAAACTATTAATTATGATGAGACAAAAATGAAAAAGTTATTTGTCTTCATAAGAAGAAATTATTAGTACATTTTAAATGAAAATCAAGGTTAATTAATCGCAATGTCTAATATCCAGGCGAGGACACTCGATCATCTTTAAAGATCTTTTGCGATCTTTCAAAATTTAGTAATTTTCTACATTTTGTGACAGAATTTCACTACAGAATAACTTTGATCCATTTAATTTACGCTCTCTTTATTGGTAAAAATCGTTTCATTCATTGAGAAATCAATTAAAAATGAAGTTTGAATTTTTGTTTTGAAATATAAAACTTTTGAAAAATGTAAACAAAAAGGAAATTTTTGCAATTTTCTTCTTAAATGAGCATTTAAACTGCAATATGCTGCTATAAAATGATAAAATATGATAGCATAAGTCTTTATTGAGGTTTTTTGATCATATTTCTAAAGATAATATATATATTTCATCAAAAACAAAAATGTGTGATCTTAATTGATCTTGAACGAACTTGAATTAACTTTTGCTATCTCTTATGATCTTATTATAATCTTTCGTGATCTTTTTTTCGAGTGTTCTCGCTTGGTTTTATATTTCAAAACGCTGATGACGTAATTTTAACAAAAAGAAGAAAATGTCAAAAACAAAGTTGATGATAATTTTCTATGCTTACTTTATCAAAAGTTCTTATCTCTCAAATTAATTTGAAACATTTTAAAAGCTATTTATGGCATTAACAAAAATGCTAAAAAGAATTTAGAGAAATTTTAAATTTTCTTTCTATGTGACTGATTTTAATTCAAAACAATTAATCATCTGTTTTCTTTCTTGATATTTGTCACCATGCCATTTAAATTAAGAACCTTCTTCAAATCAATTAATTAATCTTTATAATTCTGTTATAAAGGTGAAACACCTTCGCCCACTCCCTTAAAAATTCCCGTAGTTCAACAGTAAATAAGAAAAAACACCAAAAATCGCTTTATTCCAGTTAGTAGAATGTCATCATCCATCAATACCATTAAAGGAAATTCCGTAAACACTTTCAACCAAGGATAGCATGATACAAGCAAAGAACGGTCAAAAAAATATTTTCGAAATTACACAACAGTACTTGAGAGTGTGTGTTATTGCCCATTACCTTCAGGTTATTTTTGGATTCAAACTCAATTTCTGAAACAAAACATAAAAGAAGAACAGAAACAATTTGCGAAAATCTCCTTAAGCATCTGGAACCGGATCTCTTTTGTTATTTCTCTTTCTCATACATTAATGACCTCTCTTTCTCATATACATGTGTATACTTACTAGTCAAGAAGGAATCGCTTGATATATGTAAAAATAAATTGGAGGTTTCAGGTTCATGGTATAAATGCGAGCACACGATAAGGAGCTATTCATGTTTTACATAAAATGTATCACAATCTTTATTTTTTTTTTTTTGGAGAATTGTAAACATGGTAAAAAAATTATCAGTGATTGTATGGTACAAAAATAAAATTAAAAAAATGTGTATGCATGCTGTGCAATAAACATAAAAGAAATTCCTTTCCAATTTCTTTTATTTTAACTTAAAAAATTTATTATAAACTTTAATCATCATAAAACATCTTTTTAAAAATACTTTTACAATATGGAGACAAGTGATTAGAACAATTTTGAGTTTTTGTCAATTTCTCTGAACAGGAAGTAGCTAGAAATATCATTTTACTATCAATATGTAAGGAATCAGCCACTGTAAAAATCAAGGTGTAAGATCTTTTGATACTTCAAATAAAAATCGATCATAGTTATCATTGAAAAATCTAGAAAAATCAAAAATTTGTATGGGAATCAAATTTGATTTTTTGATGAAATTTTTGATACTTTTTTGATGAACTTCGCACCCTTTGGTAAAATAATATAAAATGCTTAACTAACATAGAATAATTCTATCTTTATGGTCCTTAGTTGAAATTTGAGAAAATGCAAAAAGTGTAAACAAATTCAAATTTTTCGATTTTCGAAAAAGGCAAATGTCGAGATATCTCGATTTAGACTGCATTTCATGCAAAATAAGCATAATATTTATAAAGAACATACGAAAATTTATCGATATAGCATATCAAAACAACACTAACAATTCTTTGAAAACTTTAATTACTAAATTTCCAAAATTTTTCACTGCCATTTTGAAAATCGTTAATTACCATTGATAGAAGCAATATATTTTAACCAAAGAATTTATAAAGGATAATTAAAAAGATTAACATAAAAAGTCAAGCTGTCAATTGTTTTAAAGAGAAATAATTGTAATTTTCTAAAAGTGTGCTTTTTCAATTTTCACCAGTGTATTGATCCAATTATTCTGAAAATCTGAAACTTCGGACAGTTGTTTATCTAGTTTGAAACAATAATTATGCGAAGTTTCAGCTTTTCAGAGTAATTGGATCAATAATTACAGCTGTTTAAGTTCAAAATGGCGAATTTTGACAAAAAATCATTCGAAAATCGATCAAAAGACAAAAATAATAACAAAATATCTAAGAAAAGTTGATGTCAAAAGATTTCTCTTAAAATTATTAACATTTTGATAGTAAAACGATGTCTCTAGCTACTTCTTGTTGCGAGAAATTGACAAAAAGTCAAAACATTCTAATCACTTGTCCTCATACTGTACAAGTATTTAAACTCATCAATATATTAAAATTGCAACTAATTTATTTAATAATTAGCGGATATAATTTAAATTTCATCAGAAAAATCTTAACTGTGATTGACATTTAAAGCGACAAAAAAACCTTCAATCAAAAGTACACAAATGCAAGACTATTATGGCACGCGTTAAGCCTAAAGTCATAGAAAGACTTTTTAATAAGCCTCTTTAATGTAACCCTTCAGAAATGAAATCTTCTCTAATGAGACAAAACGGTAATCAACATCACCATCACCATCATATGGCATCACATGTGAGGTAAGTAAATTACTATTATTGCTACTTTAAGTGCTTTAATTCAGTATGTCCTACACATAGATTATTATTGAAGCTTCAATTAATAAATAAATGATTCACCATCAAAATTTTTTTCTACCTGAGCTCATCGACAAATGACACAGTGACCGAAAATTGTGACTTAATACTTTTATAATAATCTATAAATTTGAATGATGATGATGTGTTGTGAACACTAATTAAATGATGGGATTTTTGAGAAGAGTGAAAAAAACGCTACTCAAGTGTTTTTATATGATGTAAGTAATTGGTTTTAGTATTTGTCTGCTTTAAAGTGAAATTAAATCTTTAAAAAGAATTTTTTAAAATGAAATAAAATAGTGTTTTAACAAAACAACTTGATAGGGAATTTATTTTTCCTAGCGCATTTTTGCAAAAAAAAATATGCTGTTATGTCCCCGATAGCTGGCTGGTTTTGACAGTCATAACATGAGAATGGTAAGTTTGGGAAAGATGATCGAGGGTTTTTTTGGAAAGATCTCGACGTGTAGGTAAGCCATCAAAAAACTTTTTTTGGACTGCATGTCGGTCCATGCCGATAGGGCATGAACTTTAGTCAAAAAAAATTTTCACCTAAAACGTTCAAAATCGTAAGAAACGTCAAAAAAACAAGTTTTGAAAATTTTTTATACATCATGAACTAGGCCATGCACTTCAGGCACAAGAGCATGTACTTCTAAAATTTCAAAATTTTTTAAACATATGAGTATAGCATATGGTTGGAAAGATCACGATAGCACGATTTGCTGGACAATAGTGGTCTGGCATGATTTTTGTCAAAAACTTCCCAAATAATACGTGCATTTCAGGCACTAGAGCATGAACTTTGGAAAGTTTCTCAAATATTGATATAAAGCAAGGGGTTAGAACTCTCAATAAGCAAAACAGAGTAGGCATTGAAAAATAAGTTTTTGTATGAAAATTATCGAAAATTTTTTGCAATTTTTGATATTTTTTTTTTGAAAGAGTTCGCACCCCTTGATATAAAGCTTATGGTTACAAATTTTCAAAACAATAAGAGGTTTTAAGACAGCACCAAATTTTTTAAAAATAATATTGATTAATTTTAATGCATTCCAAACAACATTATTACTCTGATTGTCACCAACAAGTGTTGATTTTTAGTGTGAATGAAACTATTTGAAATATACTGATCTATCACGGCAAAAATGCACTATAATCTCCGACTAGCAGGGCATCGAAATTGATCAACTTGATTTAAATTTAAGAATTATTTTTCTAAAATATTTACATAGACATTCTTCTTCTATTCTACTCAGTGTTGTTACACAGGCGGCCTGTGATAATATTTACAAAAAATTCCGCTATGGAAATTATAGATGGCGCTTCAAAACGATTTAGACGCCCTCTACAATTTCCATAGCGGAATTTTTTGTAAATATTATCACAGGCAATCACAGGCCGCCTGTGTAACAACACTGATTCTACTGAGTAAAGTCTTTTTACTTTGTCTTTGAAACAATAAATCTTTTTCTTTCATTAATAAAATGAAAAATTTGGGAATGTCTCAACAATATTTATATTGCGGTTGTGTTGATTTTTTATAAAAGTAGATAACCGAGTCAATGAATTGATGAGAAATTAAAACGCAAATTTTATTCTATCAACACTAACAGAAGCTATAGATAAATTTTAATGGCATGAATATTTAATTCTTTTAATCTTACTTTAAAATCTCACAAAACAACAATAAATTAATTCTAATTGAGAATAAAACACAGAAATATTGTTGATTTTATGACAATGAAAGTTCCCACTACTTATAAATTTCTAATTAAAAACTTTATGATTCAACTATTTAACCATTTCTCTCATTCTGGTTTTTTCATCTTATAATTAAACATCTTAAAAAAAAACTCCTCAAGTCTTTCTAATTCTTAAAAAAACATTTGAAATCACACTTAGAATCATCACGGTATTCTTTTATTCTATAAAAATGCCATTGCCTTCGTTAAAATAAATCAATACTCTTCAATAACCTTGAAAATATTTTTAAAAGACTTGGATTTAATTTAAATCTGTGAAGGATTAAATTTCTGTAACAAACATTCCAAAACGTTTCTTTGAAATAATTCACATAACAGAAATTCTGTGGTTTTCAAACACTTTAGTGTTTCATTAGTTTTAGGTTTGAAAACTATTGATAATTTTTAAATATAATTGTTGTTATTTTAGATGCATTTAAAGATTACAAAAGTTATAGTAGAAAACAAGGGGTTAGAACTCTTGATAAGCAAAACAGAGCAGGCATTGAAAAATTATTTTTTGTATGAAAATTATCAAAAAGTTTTTGCAATTTTTGATATTTTTTTGAAAGAGTTCGCACCCTTTGGTTGAAAAATTTGCCATAAAACATTTTTGTCAAATTTCTAAGTTTTATTGAATATTAAATTTATTTATTTTTAAAACAAAAGTTAATTTTATTTATACCCAAACAAACTTGACAAAATCATCAGTGCAAAAATGAAATTATAAATAAATTCACACATCATCAATTTCGAAATATAAACAAATTTTTTGCATACTGTTTTATTTTCTTAATTCAAGGCTAATTAACGCTTGTTTACAAGAAGTAAGTACATGACAAAAATACTTGCGCAATTTTTGCATCACATAAGGCGTCAACTGAGAAAGCGACAATGAAAAAAAATCGAGCTTCAATCACGATTATCACATTTTTGAATAATTTATATGTGCATATAAAGATCAAGCTAAAGTATAATTGACACGAGATTTGAAATTATTATAGATAGCTAATTGACTGCTTTTTATTTACTAACTCTTAATGAATATAAATGGTTGAGTTATTTTTTCAAATTGGAAATAATTTTTGGTATTTTTTACTATAACTATATTAAACTATAACTTTTTCGAGATCTCAAGTCTCACTTAAGAACTAATCAACTCGTCAACAAACTAAAGTGAATGTATTAGCAGTAATTAAAATAACTGAATGAATTAAAAAATTTTTTCATCATCATGATACACTAACTCTTACATTTAAATTTAAGACGATTAACGCCTATCATGCTAGTAATCCAATCTACAAGTAAATTTGCATCATTGTCGTCATTTCTTAACTTATAATAGGAATAAAGAAAAAATTACATTTGTGCATCATGCAATGGTCATAGAGTACAAGAAATAAACAAGATTCATGTAATTTAACAATATTCACCATTTACAATTACTCAATCATTTTATTACAGTTGTTTTCTTTTCGTAATTGTGTCGAGACAAAGAAATTATAAACAACTTGTGCTTTCAGATCGCTTTACGGTCCTTTTCTGCCAAAACATTTGTAAATCGCACATTTTAACTATAGAGCATTGAAACACTCAGACACTTTGTGCTGAACATCAAACACTCAAATATTTATGCTGAGCATTCAGAACTGTGCTGAGCACTTAACAATCAAACATTTTGTGCTGGACACAAACACTTTGTGCTAAGCATTGAAACACTGTAGTTTTATTGATGTGTTGAGCATCAAAATATTCAAAATAAACTTTAAAATACATGTTACACAGTAGCTAATATCAGTTGAAAGCAACTGGTAATAACTGGTAGCACCTTATATCAATTTGATGATTAGTTATGAAACTACGAATTAAAATACATGTTTCAAGATCGCTTGCAACAGGAATGAGCTTTAATTTAAGAGAAATTATGATTCTCAGAAAAATTACAACACAAAGTTTCAGAATTCCTCATAAATAAAACTCTTGAAGTGTGAATGTTGTAAAGATTTTATGACGTCATTCACGTTTATAAATGTGATGATGAGTTGAGAAAAAAAAAATCAAATCCGTTTCAATTTCCTTGAGCAGAACCATTCAATAAGAAGAAATGGCGAGAATTGAAGGGCATAAACATGAGAATTCATTCCACATTTTAACACACTAATGCAGTATGTCTATTTATGAACAAAAGAGAAAAAAAAATGAATTAATGTGTCATATTCGCCTACTTATTGTTTTTAGTGCTCTATCTATTGCGGTAAATCAAAATGAGCAATTGTGTATATGGAAGCCGGAGATTGAAAGCAATTCTCTTCAAAAAGTGTCAATTGAAAGTCAAGACTTGTTTAACTACAAATTATTCTGCTTTTAATTGAACAAAATCATGATTTAATAAGCAAAAGTTTAATGACTTTAAAGAAAATTAATTGTGATATAAAAAAAATCAAGAGATTATTGTCCAGTGTCTGATACCTATCGGAAATGTCACATATGAATAAAACCGCGAGACGCTCAAAATATATGAACTTTCACCTTCTTTATCTTCGACTCGGGCGCCTTTTTATTACAGCTTTTGTCTGCTAACTGCAAAAAGCTGAATGATGAATTAATCTGAGCAATAAAATTGAGATGATGAATTAATAAAAGCATGAAATTGCTGACTTGCTTCAATAAGTCAAATTTTTTAATTGGAACTTGACAGCGCATAACAAAACAGTTCATTGTACTCTTCAAATGTCCACCTTTAACCGTATATGAATGTGTTGATTTGTAAAACGAGATGAAAATTTTTTAAGTACTATAATTGAAACTTGCTAGTTAAAAAATCTTATCAATACTCTAATAGTACAATTTTTTTGACAAGAAATGATAAAAACATTGATAGCATTGTATCGAGACTTTAAGTTCTAAGCTGATGTATATAAAAAGCTGAAAATCTTTTAAAAATGAAACATTTGCTATTATAGTTCAACAAAAATGAAATTTCTCACTTGCTGTCTACTAACATTAATTGTTTCGAGCCGTGAGTAAAAAAACTTTGGTGTTGTTTTGTAAGATGAGCAGAAAAAAGACACTTTGACATGTCTATGTCCGAGCGGGAATCGAATCCGCGTCTCCTGATTTCCACTAAGCTACCGGCGGACATCTCAAAGCTTGGCAGAATGCCAACTTAAACCTTTTATCTGCTCAAGTTATCGTTGCTGGACAGGAATTACTTTGTATTTCCAACATGTTTATTTAAAAATTGCAATTTAAAACATTTTGCTTCTGTTTGAATTTTGTTTGTTTCCGTTTTTGTCAAAGTGTAAGAACTTCATCTTTAGAGCACGTTAGCGCACGGTAAAGCATTTTAACGCACGTTGAAACACGTTAGATCCAAGTTCTAACCCCTTGACTTTTGTTTGAATTTATAAATTTAGTTATATTTAGTTCCAAAGGGTAAGAACTTCGGTCTAAAGTGCTCTAAAGTGATTCCCTTATTTAATTCTGAATCAAATAAATTCTAATTCTAAACTTTCTTTCATTAAAAAGTTATAGCCGGAAATCCAGTTGAAAATGAAAGATATGCCAGGATAATTTTAGAAAATTCCCGTGTAAACTTTAAATGTGGCTGGCCAGATATTGGTGAAAATGGAATTCCTCCGATTGATCCATTTGAAATTGATAATTGGACTTTGAATCGAGTACAAACAGGAGTGAAGTAATTGACACTTATAATCAAGTGAAGAACTCTTGTTAAGCAGAACAGAACAGTGTTGTCGTAGACGTCTACGGTCTACGGTCTAAATGTAGATTTTGTCTACATAGACGAAAGTTGTAGACCGTAGACGTCTACAATAACAACAATGAAACAGAGTAGTCATTGAAAAATATTTTTCAAAAATGTAATTTTTGTTAGAGTTCACATTCCTTGCTTAAAATATATTCTTATTAAAATTAACAATCTAATTTTTTATACAGTATCACATCAACTTTAACAAATACACGATTGTATGGTCTTAAAGAATTTATCAATGAAAAATTAACTTTTCATGAAGATCGACGTATCGAATATATTTTTAAAGTTGAACAAATGTACATGGATGGCACTCATTTCACTCGAGGCACGATGATTAATTTACCAGTTGTTAACGGAAATGGACCAATCGTTGCTCACATGAAAAATTCTCGTTATCACGGTTTTATTACATGGTCTACATATCCTGGTACTGACTATATGTATGTTTCTGGACACACAATGACAGCTGAAATTGAATCAATGAATATGACAATGACTGGTTTCGGTATTTTAGACAGTGCAGTTAACCAACAAATTAATGATCAACTTCCAGAAATGATTGTGAGCGAGCAATTTCAGGAACAAATGAACGACATGTTTAGCAGATTCATCATCCCACTTGTCGATTCATTTATTTACATGGAAACTCCACAGACAATTGGTGATGTTCTTGCTTATTACGCTGCCAACCCACGAATATCTCAATGTTAAAAGTTATATAAAATTTACAGTTTTTATAAAAATAAAGTGAGAATTGCTCATAAGTACTTTATCAATAAAAGAATTAAAATATTTTTTGATAGCTTTCTTTAAATTTTTAATCTCAGTAGGATTTGTTTATCATTTTAATTGATGAACAATAAAACAAAATTCCAGAAGATTCTATTTCTCTGCAGCACGTTTTATAAAAAAATATCAAATCTGTTATCGAATGATTTTAAGAGTACTTCAAATATTGATAACACTAGGGTGATGAACACAGTATTAAATGCTAGAAAAGTGGTTAAATTTTTAACGTTTATTTTCTCGATTCCAATCTCATAATCGTAATTTCGAATTTTAAAAAGATTTTCAATTTTTTTTTGCAAATTAAATTATTTTTAATATTTTACTGCTTTTTAGTACAAATTCGTCATTTTTATTGTTTTACTTTCATAAATAACCAAATTGTTATATAAGATATTAAAAATGGCAGACCTCAAAGTCGACTGAAAATTTATACGTAAGTTGACTAAATTTCAGAGCTCGAAGTCGATTAAAAAATTAATCGAATTAATTATTTATTTTTTTTTCTAATATTTGGACTCCGGGCGCCGGACAGAAATTTTTCTAATATTTTCAAGTCCAGCCGTCGTCCTACACGAAGCCCTAGACAAAAAAAATTTTCTCACTGGGCAAGATCGGAAATAAAAAATTTTAATTTGTATAAAATGACGAAAGTGACACATATTTTATCAATAACACAAAAAGCACTTATCATTGGCTTATGTTTCTGATTACTTGCAAAAATACTTAACCATTATCAAAAACGAATTGTTTAAAATAGCTTTTTTTATCAAGAGAGCTTAATTGAATTTATTTTTCATTTACTAAAGATTAGAATCAGAGTCCGAAATCGTTTGAAAATTTAGTTGCAACCAAGGAATAATAGAATATTTCATGCAGATAAAATTTAATCCAAAATCTGGATCAAATTTTATTCAAATTTTTCGAAGTCGTTACAAAATTTCTTTTAAAACTTAATTTTACTATGAATTTCTAATTATTTTCATTTCTTATCTAATTGTGAGGAAATATTGAATCATAATCTATCATATAAACTACAATTAATAAGAAAATTCAGTGATTTCTTAAAATTTTTCATTCAAAAAGCAGTTTTAGGGGGATTTAAAAGCAATTTTTTGTTGGCATTCCCCTAAAATTTAAATTTTAACGGCTAAATCTCGTATTGAAATATTCTATTATTTCTTGGTTGCAACTAAATAAATTCAACTAAAATTTAATCGATTAAAATTTAGTTGATTTTTAGTTAGTCGAAAAATGGTTTCGGATTCTAATTTAGAATTATAGCAATTTTTTGCTTTCATCAATTCGATCTCATATTTTGTAAACTAGCCATATTTAAGCAGATATTTCAATGTACAATCACTTGTTTGCTTATAAAAGTAAAGAGTCAATCTTGAAAAGTGAAGATTGTGATAGAAAAATTGGGATTTTGACAAAGAAATAAAATTGAGTCTAAAAATAATCATAGTAAGCAATAAAGAGTTCTCAAACTTTGAGTAATTCTGCTAATTTGTCTATAATTTTATGAAACCCTGTGAAAAACAACAAATACATGTGGTCAAAAAAAAGTCTTTTAATAAAAAAATATTAATTTTTTATTTTTCAATATTTCTCTTTTATTATTTAATTAACATCATGATAGGCAGATAAAAATGAAACGAATGAATGAATAGAATGAAAAATGAGTTTTTACAGTTGTCACGAATTGATTATAATTGTTTTGTCAGCATTCAAAGAAATAAATAAAAGAAAAGAGAAAATCTAATTTTTCTCTTTTCTTATTTCTTCTTTGAAATATCACAGCTGTTGATGATGATTCTCTTGTATAATATATAAAATTGTATGCGGATTTGATAAATTCAAAATTTTAATGATTATTGACCAAAACAATTGATATTTAAAAAGAAATATTTTACAAATTTGAAAATGAGATGAAAATTACAATGTGACAGTGACACTGAGAAATGGTAAAATTTTAATCAAAAAATTTTCTTTTAAACATCATTATCTGTAGGGTTTCTGAAAACTGTTTGACAGTAACAATAAAACAGCTGATTTTTGGCTAGAATTGGAAAACAGTTAACAACTGTTCTTTTGTAACTGTTTTTAACGAACTTTTTTTAAATAAATTTTATCATAGAAATATTTTATGAATTCTGCTATGCAATCTAAAACAGAGTCCGAAATCGACTAAATTTAGTCGACTTCGTGCTCTGATCTAAAATATTACTGACATTATAAAATTGACAAATTTTCTTTCTCGTCAATTTTTTAATTGCATCAGCTTTAATTCTGATTTAACGGTCTCTCTAGATTTGAATTTAGATGGAAGCGCCATCTAGAGAATTACTAATTTTTCACTTTTAACAGTTTTCTTGTTTTTATTTACAAAATGTTTTGACTTAATAAAGAATAATTGGACAGTTTGCATTGAAATAAGTCAACATAGATGTTGAAATATAGAAACACTGTTTTTCAGAAACCCTAATAATCTATTTAGATAATTGATCTTGTCACTAATTTGAATATGTAAAAGAAAATTTCTTATCTAAACAAATTTTTACTTAATATACGTAAAGTTAATTATTTAAGACCTCTTTGCTTAAATTTGATTATTTCTTGGCGGTAGATAGAGACGATTTTGTGTGTTTGATGGTTGTGGAATTACATATCCTTCACTTGGAGGTTTTACTCGAACAGGTTCAACATTTGTCGTTTCTGGCTGATATCTTCCACTATCAAACACTGCATTCAATTCATCAGGAACATATTGACCAGTTCTTCCTACTGGCCATGGATCAGTATAATCTGGATCTCGACAGCAAACACCTGGTTCTTTTGTTTGAGGATGAAGACATTCAGTTAATGGGACACGGAAAAGTGATTGTTCGGGTGAGAGATTAACTGGTGTTTTTGAAATTACACCCATTGCTGTGCACATTTCAATTCTAGTGCAATTCATTGCAGCAGAGCAACCGACAGGAGTAACAATTGGAGCTGGAATAAATGGACGAGGTTCTGAAGCTTGAGGAATAAGAGGTCTAGGAACTGGTTGAGGTCTAGGCTGAGGCTGAGGACGAGGTTGAGGAGGAGGAGGACGAGTGCTTGGCTTAACAATAACTGGATCGTTGTTAGTAGCATCAGGATTATATGATGGCAAATAAGTGTTTGTTGGTTTTCTCACAACATAGCCTTCACTTGTAAGAACTTCACTTGTTGATTGAGCTGGTGAAGCTACACTATCGAGAGCAATAACCTTGAAATTTGCACTTCTTCGTTGACCAAATCGACAACAAACTTCAGGTGCATTACAGCGGCCAGTCTATATAGGAAATTAATGAGAGTAACCATGATTTTTTTTTTTTAAATCAATTAATAAGCAATAAATAATTCGTTCATAATAAAAAGTGAAGAAGAAATAGAGATACTTCAATGCTCATTGATGTCGGAAATGTATAACTGACGTAAAAATACCAAACCTCTCATATACTCTCATTCACCTTAAATGTATCATAATTTTTTAAAAAGATTTAAAATGAAATTTTAGTAAATTAATGAGAAAAACGCAAGGTAGAGACAGGTCAAAAAAAATTTATTTTATTTCATGCTCGCATACTGAGATTGAAAAAAGTTAGGGTACTAGAAAAGTAAAATGAAAAATTTCGAATTAGGGCTAAATGTGCAGCAAAATTTCAATATTTTATTGTCAAATCATAATTAGTAGGCTTTTCCTATCGAGAATTCTCATATTTTTTTGATTCTCGAGAATTAGATAAAGCCTAATAATTAGTTTTAATGATTTGATGACGAAATGCAAGATTTTTTCTTTCCTGCTTCAAATTCAACCGAAAATCAAAGTTTTAAAATCCATAGAAAAAAACTTTTAAATAAGAAAAATTGCGGACAAGTCTTGTTTGTTTCTGATAGAATAACAAATAATAAGCTTAAGGAATCAAGAGAAAAACTCAATTAAAAATGTAGTGCTCGGCGTTATGCAGATAAGAAGAAGAAAATTATGCGCAAAATTCTGCATCATGCCGATCCATACAAAAATGTTAATAAAAACTTTTTAAACTGTTCCTACCTTGAAAAAAAAAACGTAAATTTTAGTTCAATATGTCTAAGACTAGTCTTTATAATTTACATTCTCTTATCCGATTTCGATCATTAATAAAAATACGCAAAGATGACCTAGTGAACTTATCCTTGAAAGAATTAAAATGAGCACAATAAAATTACATGTGGCTAATTTTTGCCTATTCAAGTGAGATGATCGTTTTAACTGCATCATGCATACAAGGAAAAGATCATCATCGTTTCTGACCTTTACTACTCATCATGTCTTTTTTTTTACTCCCTGTCACAAATCGCAACAGCATTGAACAAAAGGCGGCTATAACATGAAATTGTGTAGGCAGCTCTGGAAGAGACAAAACAAAAAAAACACTCACCGTACTGCGTGATGCCTTGCTCTCTACAAGTTGATCGATGACGCCATTGTAACAAAATTTAGGTGCAACACATGCGGAATTCGAATCAGTGCATGGCATCGACTGCTGTGTAAGCTTTTGAGATTGAAAACCTGCAATTGAAGCCATTTTATGTGTATTATGAATTTGATTAATTTGTGGTCGATGTGTAACATAGTGGCCATTTATGTTATTTTGTGATTGTGTATTGTGTCGTTTCAAATGTAATGTACTACTTGATGCTGCACAACGATTGCATCCAGCAATTACTTGTCGTGAAGTGTGATGATTGTGTGGTTGTATTGATTCATCTGTATTCATCCACCATTGATTTTTAATAGAATTTTGCTTGTTACCATTGTAGGCTTGGCTCGGGGCTGAAAAGGAGGCGCCACCATTTGCGTTGAATGATTGTTTCACTAGACGACCATCATTTGCCACATACGTGTTCTGTTGATGCTTCGTTAAATGACTGACATCAGCGCTAACCAAATTGAGTAAAAGACCCACTAACAAGGTCACAAAGAACTTCATTCTACCATAAAAAATAAGAAATTTTTTTAAATTACGTTTGGCAAACAAGCTTTAGAGCTTTTTGTTGTTTTGTGAAATTTTACATAAGTATTTACAAATTCTTTCAAATGGAAATAATTTAGATTGCATAAAAAAACTAGGGTTCGGAATTATGCAGATAAGAAGAAGAAGTATGCGCATAATTTTCTTCTTCTTATTGATTTTTCCATACAAAAATGAATAAGAAGAAGAAAATTATGCGCATACTTCTTCTTCTTATCTGCATAATTCCGAACCCTAAAAAAAACTAATCCATTCAAAAATCAAGGAGTGCTAAAATGCATTAAGCAAACAATAAAGAGATTAAGTTTAACTAATAAATGTTAAAATTTTTGCAATACTTTTCCGCGATTGAAATGTCTATTATGAAGATAAATTTCACACATTAACATCGATTTATCTTTGCTGAAACTCTTTTCATGATTAATTCCACTGACCGTTATTTCTCTTAATTTGAATTTCGCGCGCTTTTCGTTTGCTTTAAATTTCCGTTAAAGAAAGTTCGTTACAAAGATTGTAATTTCTGAGAAAATTACAAATGCAGTTTAGATTATTTACTAAATTCAATAGAAATCATTCAAGAAAGTTTTAAAATGCTAAAATAATCAAGTTTGAAGCAGAAATTATCAATAAAAACAAAAAGTAAAAATTTTAGCGCGTTTTTCTCAAAGAAATTTGAAGTTTTTTTGTAGCAAAACGCGTTAGTTCAAAATTCAAATTTTTAATAAAATAACCGTTAACTTTTTAAGTTGAGATCCCCTGGGATTAATATTTGAACAACTGCTACTAATATAAAGTAAATTGAGATATCCATATTCCGTATTATCTGTTTTTTCAGTTCATTAGGTTAATTTAAATTCTCAATAATAGAAATAAACAAACAAAGTCGTCTTTTCATTCTAAAAATAATTTTCAAATCATGTCATTGTCAATCTTTATAACATCAAAATAATAAATTAGTATTTTAGTAAAATGAGTGTATGTCATGTAGGAGTTTTCAATTCTTGCAATCAAATTAAAATCTGGAATGTGGTCCTTGATTTTTTTTGAAAAATTTGTTGAAGTTGTCGGAAGTTTGGAATGATTTTTTGACTAATTTGAGGATCGTCTTGATTCATTTGAGATTTTGTCACCTTGTAGATCGATTTGAAAAGATGATAAACACGTTTTTAAAAAAAATATTCTGTTAATCTAGTTTTAATTGCAAAATTTAATTAAAAATAATAACAAGACTTTGAAATGAATAAAAGACACTAATTTTTTTATCGCTATTCTCAAATTTCATAAACAAGAGAGTTGAAGAAGCTTACAAAGTTATTTCACAAGAAAGAGTAGTGAATAAATATAAATAAATGAAAAATTGCTGCTCATTATCATTTTAATACCACAATTTAGCGAATTATGACTTTTTCGCTGTGTGGTGTGGTTTGGCATTTTTGGCCCAAGCAAAGCCAAGTAGTAGTAGAAGTTAAGTTATAAATTGCTAGTTATGAATCGTTTCGTGCAATCGAGAGGTTAAAAATCTTATTTTTTAAACTGCTTTTTGCAACATCATTGAGGCATCTCTCTCTCACTCGTGGCCCATGTTATTGTTACAATACATAGTCGTTGATGTCGATCTTCCAAGTTCAATGTAAAAAACAACAAAAATTTCAGTTCTTTTTCACTCACAAGAGCAATAATGTAATGATCTCATACACACAAAAGGCTGGGCGTAATGTAAGGGCGTGAAAGAATACCAAAAAAAAAATGCATAAACATTTTTTTCATTAATTTAAAAATAGATTTGAACCTTTTTGATGAAATGAGTTCTTATATATGAGCTGAGCTGTTGTCATCAAAAAATAAGTATTAAATTAAATTTTCTTAGCTTCTTTTCTTATGTATGATTAAAATGATTTCAAAAAAAGTTCACATGAAAATATTTATCAGGGTTAGAAATCTGTTAAAATGTGTTAACAGCGTTCATTTGTTTTCTGTTTACATATTCTGTCCGTTAACAAGAGGGTTTGGTGCCGATAACGACAAACAAAAAAACTTCCGAAAAATTCCGCTATGAAAATTGTAGAGGGCACTTGAAAAACGATCTAAGCGCCCTCTATAATTTTCATAACGAAATTTTTGGAAAGTTTTTTGTTTGCAACTGTTGACAAAATCTGTTTTGTTGTTTACATTATTGTAAACATTCAAAATTGCTTAAAATATTTCTCTAAAAATTTCTTTTAAACATTTAAATCAAAGCAAAAATCGATTTCGGAACCTAAAACACATTAGACCAAATTTCTAGTAGCTTAACCATCACAGATATTTAAATTTTTGACTGCTATTTTGTGAAGTAATTTAACAAATTTTCCTGTGTCAAAATCTATGATCGATTTCTGTTTTTTTCAACCCTGATATTTATCACATAATAGTAATTATTGTATGTACATTATGTGAATTTTGTTCACATCAATAAATAGAGAAGACCTTTTATTAAATAATTTGATGCATGAAGATGATGAGAAGGTGTTGAGAGAGAAAGATTTAGGACAATATTTGTTATTGAAATTTTTGAACTCTGAACTAGCACTAGTGATACTCAATGTCGAAAAACAAAATATATGAGTTGAATTGTGATCAATTGATAACTCTGCTCAGCAATGACACTTGCAGACTCGCAACTTTAGAAAGGCAATAAATGAAAACTGATTGTTTTGTGGACCTTTTTAATGGATATTTAATCAAGGACTCTTTTTGAACTGAATTGTTCTCACAAATAATTGTCAAGAATCATGCTGCACAATACAATTCTTTTTTTTCTTACACTCTCTTACGAAAGTCACGAATGCAAAGATTTTATTTCTATTTTTATATTCGCCAGTAAAAAAATTGCATAACCATGTGACTTCATAGGGATTTTATGTGTGTTGCATTATAGCTTTAAATTTATTCGCTTGTTGATCTTTAAATAGCAATTCTTTACATTTCTTTTCTCACATTGCCTCTTTTATGCATTTTTTTTATTCTCATTCTTTTTTAATTAATGTACTTGAGTAATAAACAAAAGTTTTTCTCTCTTTTACTGTGCTTTAAAATATGATGAAAATTAAGGACTTAAGTTAAGTCAGTAGAAATTAATGAAATCAAATTAAAAGAGATTTTTTACTGATTTTCTTTTCTTAATGAGAATTGCTTTTAAATTAAATATTTTGCAATTAATAAAATTAAATGGATCAGTTGAAAGTATAATTAAGCCATAAATAGTAAATTACTGTAAGAGACAATGACTAGATCTTTCTCGTACAGAAATTTAAAGTAAATATTAACCCTTATGCTTATAAAATATTATTTTTGAATAGCCCAAATAAATATAATAATCCAGAAATAAAAATAGAGAAATGGCAAGAAATGTTTTTATCTAAGCTTACAAATTACTTCTTCTCTGCTCCTCAGACATAAGGAAAAAGAACTTAAATTCGATAATTTTGAATTAGTAAAAAAGTGGGCATTTTGCGCGAAAATACAAAAAATATACAAAACAGCGACAAAATTCTATTTGAATTTTTCGAAAATAAAAAAAAAGTAATTTTTCTGTTTATTCAAAATACAAAATTTAACGATAAACAAATCATATAAGTTCAAGAATAAAAATATTTTGTTGGTAAGGAAGATGAACGAATTAATTTATTATTTAAGTATGAAAAAGTGTCCAAGTATATATTGAATTAAGTTAGATTTCTTGATAGCGAAAACAGAGTAATCATTGAAATTCAAAAACTTTGTATGAAACTAACAAAAAATCTAACAAAAATTTTTGTTTTATTATTAGAATTTTTGATAGAGTTCTTCCCCCTTGGATATTATGAAGTTTTATAAAGAATATACTAAAAAATTAAATTTTGAAAAATGTGTTCGTAATTTTTATAATTTATTGAGATAAAGAACAATTATCTCTTGTATTTTAATTTTTGCGTGCTATAAAAAAGAAATCTCTCCTTTACAAGATTGAACTCTTGTTTTTAATTAAAATATTTATATTTTCATTTCAATACCAAATTTTGTCCTCACACTTCTCATCATTTCATTGTTAATAAATCCGTAAATAAAAAACATTTTATAATCAATAGACAATTTTGTTTGTTTCATTAAATCACAATTTTATTTTTATCGACTAAAATTCCACTATTAGGTATCTATTTGTCAATATTTTTCATATTTTTCCACTTCACAAAACAACAAAGCTCTAATAAGAGTTTTTTATAATCCTCAATGAAATTACTTTTTAGATTTTTGTCAGCCTTTTTATATCGTCTTTATTATTCACAAACAAAAACTTAAATTTTTTCACTTCTAATATTTTTCTACTTTCAATAGCTTTTTGTGACACAAATATTTTTTTTTCTTTCACTCGCCACTAATCCTCGTAGTTATTGCGCTAAAAATCTGCACAGTAATGAGCAGCTGATTTGTCTTTCTTGACTCTTATATAGCTGTGATGCGTTTTTTATGCCTATAAAAGATCAACTTTTTTCATTTGCCTCTCCACACTCGTACTACTATTTTTTTTTTTTTTTCTTTTTGATTTTTCACTTCTGAGCACAAGAAGAAGACAACAATAAAAATTGTAGAGATCAGATTCTCTCTCTTGTTGTTATGTTTCATTTACCAAACAGTTCCAAAAAAAAAATATTTGTGCGAATGAGAGTTAAAAGTTATGCATACAGCACGTGGTTGCATTGCTAGAAAAACAGAGATCACAATCGATTGCGAGAGAGCGATGAGAGAGAAATAAAGAAGAAAAAAAAAACAAGAGACTTCAATTTATGAATAGGAAAGGATGCACAGACGTACTTTGACTATCGTTGAATGCACTCAATTAAAGACAAAAAAAAAAATTACAGTCGCTCGAACTACCGCCTACTCATTTCTGTCCGTGTGTTTGCACCTTGTCACTAAAATTGATGATTTTTATCGTATGCTTTCACAATATTCGAAATGGAATTTTTTTTTTCTCTCTCTTGACATTGCAATGGCAATTATTATTGTAAATTTTACTGCCGTCACAAAACTGGAGTTTAAAGTGGGAATGTTGATCATATCGCGAATAATTTTTTGTAACAGATGTGTCTGATTGAATTTTCATCTGAAAGTAAAGTTTATGCAAATTTTGTGTGTGGAAGTTGAATTCAAAATGCTCCTGTGATGATTACTTAATTAGTACTTTTATGATTATCAAGACTTTAACATAAATGGTGAAAGCAAGTTGAAACTTCTTTAATAAAATTTTATGGTTAATTTATAAAAAGAGAAGTAAATGAAGTCATAATTTTTAGGAATATTTGACAAGGTGAAATAACTTAGACAAAACTTGGCATTTTTGTCATTTTATGTAGTTTAATACTAACAACAGAGCAAAAAAGATCAATTTATTGCTCCTATTTGCTTTTTTTTTGATCTTTTTTGTGCTTGTATAGCAGGACTTTGGGAATTTCTACTGGACAAATAAGTGCAAAAAGAGCAAAAAAATTAACAAATAGCAAAAAAGAGCAACGTGTGTCTATACCTGGGCAAAATACGATAATATTTTTCTACTAAACCTTAAGTATCAAGAACTCTAAAATATTTTTTAAAAGATGACGTAAATTTATTCACCAGAGCTCCAAAATGATAAAGAAATACGCTTAGTACTATCAATCAGACCGTCAGAGAATTCCGAAAGTCCAGCGGTATGCAACTTTTTTAATAACGGACATTTTATTTTGAATTTAAAAAAAAAACGTTTACCTAGCCAATTCATCGTAAATTAAATTATTAATTTAAATTGTGTTATAAATATCAAATTTCTCAAGGAAATATTACAAAAACAGTATCAATTAATTATTTAATCTGTTTTGAAACGAATTTGTTAATTTATTTATGAATTTTTCAATTTTAGAAATATTTTTAATTTCATGGCAACTACGATTTTTCAAAATCATTTAAAATTTGAAAATTCTGTTAAAAATTGGAATAGAAAAAATTTAATTTTTATTGTTTTATTAAATATTAAACTTTTATGAAGTAAAAGAAGTTGTTTTACTCATGAAACAGTCTTCATTTTATAATATTTCACTTTAAAACTTTAATAAATTAAATTTTTTCACAAAAATCTTTTTCGATAATGCTGTTTAGAAGTTACGAAAATGTTCGAATTACTAAAAATGGGTGTACAAAACATAATAAAATTTTCAAATCTTAATTGATAAAAAACTCGATTGATACTACTAAAGAAATACACACAAACAAATTTTTATAGCATGCAAGGAAAAATCAAAAATAATTTTTATTTTGTCTGATGAAATCAAAAATTATCAACTTATTTTAATACTCATAAAACTGTTGTTGTTGCTGCTTAAGATTGCAGACAAGGTCGACGACATACGATTGGCAAATTCTTTTAACAAAATTTTCTGTCGCCAAACAAATACATAAGAAGTGACATTTTCTCTCTTCTTTCATCCGTATGTCGAGGAATGATGTCTTCTATTAATTAATGATCTTGTACTTAAGTGTGCTTGTTTTTATGTATTTTGACACATATTATTATGCATCATGAGTACATTAATAAATTTTTAAAGAAAATTTTACTTATTAATGATTGTTCGTCACGAAAGTTCAAGTTGAAAAATTTTCGCATATTTCATTATTATAATTTTATGGCATAATTAGCTTAAATAATGAAAAAACAATTAGAGAGGTGTGTTGCGTTTTGTTAAAGGAATCTTGTTGCAGTTAGTTCTTTCTCATTCAAGAGTGATTGTTAGAGGAATATTTTCGTAACTTTACGCTCTTTTATTGTTTATTGAAGGTGATTCAAAGCTTATATTTTTCGCAAGGCATAAATGTACTCTAAATTAACTATTAACATGTAATTTTGTAATTCTAGTATTTCGAATATGTGAAATAACTCATTTGAATATAAAAAGTAAACAAACACTTTTTCATTGTTTAAAAAAAAATAGAATTGTATCATTTTAAATATGAGCGATACTGAAACACGGTTGAAATGTTTCGTTATAGAGGGCGCTAAAATCGATGTTTTAACATTTTATTTTTGTTAATTTCTCAAACTCTCTTTACTTTTCTATGTTTGTGAATAATGCGATCATTAATTGTTATTTTTTTCTTAATATCTTCGCTGTCACCCACTCGCCAAGAAATAATAAAATATTTCAATTTTGAAAAAAATGATATGATCTTGAACCAAATTTTAGTTTGAATTTTAAAAAGCCGTTACAAAAGAAGTTTTGTAAACTGAATTTTACTATGAAGTTTTAATTATTTTCATTTCATATCTAACTATTAGGAAATATTGAATCAAAAACTGTAACATAAAGCGTAATTAGTAAGAAAATTCAATGATTTTTTTTAAATTTTGTATATTCAAAAAAGCAGTTATAGGGGAATTTTCAGGGGACTTTTCGTCAAAAAAGACAACCTCCTTAGAAATTTGAATTTTAACGGCTGAATCGCGTATTGAAATATTCTATTATTTCTTGAATTGTATCATTTTAAATATTATTTGAAATTTAAATTTATTGTAAACAGATTCAGAACAAATTTATATTATATAGTCAAAAAAACACTTATCATCATGTCTCATGACTTATCATAGAATCAAACATTAACTAAACTTGGACAAATTGATGAAGTCAAAATTTTCTATTCCCTTAAACCCTTCGCAAGGAAACTACAGTTCCATTATTAGATGTTTAAGAGCAACCACTAGGTTCGATATATTTTACTGTCCAAATCAAGACGAATTTAGAAGTTGCAGTAGTGGAGACGAATCAACAATCTTCTTCTGGATTAAATAAATCGCAAAAATTGACCTCTTAGACATGATATGATGTTTTCCATCACAATAATGATTAGAAAAAATATCTATAAATAAATTTTACTCATAAAGAAATATCTTTTATCAACTCAAGACTCATGATGAGAGAGCAAAAAAAATACTTTATTATAAAAGTGTCAAAGACATCACTAATTAAGCAACTAGCACTCAAAGTAAAATTCCAAGCATCTCGTAATCTCCATCAATTGCAGTCCAATCCAATAAAATCACCGTTAATCCGCATCATTAATATACAGACACAAAGAAGCGAATGAAAAGTTTTTTAAAATAGATTTTATCATCATCATTATTATTATTGTATAGTACACACATCATGCAATCTATTTTTAAGATATATTGTGTATATTTAACAATTCTAAAAAAATAAATGCATTGAGTTGAGAAAATTCTATTTTGTGTGACTCAATTAACGCGCAAATTATCCCAGAAATGAAACTCATTAACATTCTTCATCAACATCGTCATCCTTACATCATAGTAAACATACAATCAATGAACTTGATTCTCAATTAAGACTCAACAAATACAAAAGATTCTTGTTAAGATACAAAATCTATTCTTTTCTTGACTATATAGCTGTAGAATCGTAAATCGATGACGATCGACAACAATGGTGCAAATTACGAAATTCAATTAAAAACAGAATAAATATTTGGACTACTGAATAGATCCGGGCAGTAGATCAATGAGTCAATTGAGGAGCACAAAGAAAGATAATAGGCATCGAGGATTGACTTTTTAGATGAACCGTGAAACGCCTGGAGGTGATGTGATGGCATGAATGGAAAAGAAAAGAAGCTGCGAGAACTCGTGAGGCTGAATTTTAATGAGAATTATGTTTATAATGAAAAATTACTCATTAATTCCTCGCGCCATAGCGAGGCAAAAACTATGAAAGGAGTCGTGAATTAGTTAAATCTATTAATTACTCACTTGATGCTGTGATTATGTAAAAGAACAATGAAGAATCAATTAAAAATTACTGTTAATATTTGATCATCAACTAAACCTTGCTTAGACAAATTAAAGTGCAATTTAAAAATTATTGGAATGTGACTCAACGACATATTACATTTTTGTTATTAATTTTAAATTTATTAGACTTATTTCAATTGAATAGTGCAAAAAAGATTTCCTTAATTTTACCTTAATAAAACAATTTTTGATGATTATTATTGAACTATCAAAAAAAAGAGTGAATGAATAAGAAATTGCAAGGACACAAAGCATTAACAAACAATCTTTAAAATTGAAACTATGTTAGGGAAATGCATTTAATGTCATAATAATAGTTAGAACGAGCGGATCAGTGTCCCGTGGCAGATCAGTTTAGCACTGACATCTCATGAAAAGTTCTTTCAGAATTTCACATTTTTAGAAAGTATCGAGTCATAAATAGCAATAAAAGCTTGCTCGTACGCTTGTTTAATATAATACAAAATACGTAAAAATACTTTAAAAAAACTCTTTTAAAAGTTCGCACAAGCAATTAACACCATGTGCGAACTATGAAAAGTATTGAAGTATTTTGTACTATATCAAACACTTTTCATAGTTCGCACATGGTGTTAATTGCATGTGCGAACTTTTAAAAGTGTTTATTACAGTACAAAATATTTAAATAAACGTTTTAGACATGCATTGGTCATGGACTGACATAATCTCAAAAAATATTTATGCTTTCGTGATCTACGTGTCAAGACCTTTCCAACGATATGCTATACTCTTATATTATGAAAAGGTCGATTTTTGACATATCATAGTGCCTGCAGTCCATGAGCATCATACACCTCACTTGCACCAATCTTCACCAAAAATTAATACAGCCTTGATTTTGAGTCGCTGATTACGAATTTGCAAAAATTTTAGCAAAAAGATTTAACCTGCAATCTGCAGCTTGTTCACATAGTTTTTGCTCCATCGCAGTTTTTTGCCTATTACTCGGACTAGGAATGTCTGATCATCATGCGAATGGTCTTGTTCGACGTGGAATTAAAATAGAGTGATTCTAATATCAGATATTTACATGTTTTTATGCGTTGTTTTAGAGAGAAAAGCTGAAGTTTTCAAAAAACAAAAGTAATACTTCGGTTGCCAGGCACCGAAGTAATAAAAAAGAAACAAATTTTCGAATGAATGGAAAAGAACAAGGAAACTGATGACAAAGCATAAAATTTTTGAAATTTTTCTGTTTACTCATGTCGCATTTCTATCATAATCAATTAATCTAAATATGAACATGGAATAAGATTAGACTAATTAAAAGATCCTGCCTCTAATTCATCTCGAATTCCTTATAAGGAACTCCCGAAACATACAAAAAAGATCACAAATTAGATTCATTGCTGTCGACAATGATGATGATGATGATGGTGTTTCGAGCCCTCATATGAATGTGCAAAATACATCAAAATAATTACAATTAACATGCCCAACAGCACTCGACCTTCGCTCCAAAGAAATTGAAAAATTGCGAGCAGCAATGATTCATGAGATTTCGCCTTGCGTCTGGCTTTGTATACATATAAGTAAAATTGATTATTTATTATGGATCAAGAAAAAAAAAAGACTTCCGTCATGAATTGACATCAATTGGCATATTTAAGTTTCTCAATCTCTTTGAGTTTTATGCATGAGAATGGAAAAATGTATCTTTTAGTAAATATTATTGATTGACGGTGATAATAATTCTATTTTATGAGACTATTTCATAATTTTTCGATTTCTGTGATCTGATAGTTGAAAGTTCTGAGAAATTTCACAATATCATCTTTAACATACGGCAAAACTGCTACAAAATAAAACATGATATTTTCTATAGAATTTAAAAGCTGTTTTTAGATACAAAAATTATTTTTGTGATGTTATTGAAGAAAAAATGTCTAAATAAAATTGTCATTTAATTTAATATAGTAGCGACATTAACCTTTGATTACATGTTAAAGATTACAAAGTGCGAAAAAATAAGAAAATTTCATGATCTCAATGTCATTGGCATCTTTTTTCTTGTTGACTACTAATGATGAATGCAAGAAATGATAGAATATTTCATGCTGTTCAAAATTAAGGGGCAAAATTTGACTTAACTTTTTGAAAACCGTTACAAAATATTTCTTTGACATTATTTATGATTATATTTTTAGAAATTTTCATTTCTTATCGAATTGTGATAATGAATTGTAAAATAAAGTGAAATTTGTCATTGAATTCTATGATTTTCTTCAATTTTTTTTATTTCAAAAAATATTTCATTTGTTCAAAAATTTATTTCTTAGGGGAATTTCTTTCATTCCCCTAAATTTGAATTTTAACGGTTAAATTTGTGAATGAAATATTCTATCATTTCTTGATTGAATGTTTTCCAAATATGGAAAATTGCTATGATTTTTATAATTTTTACTAAGTGTTATTTCTATAGTTTAATAATTTTTAAACTCATCTCATTAACGAATAATAAATTAATTTAAAAATTAAAATTTTCTTTCTTTTATTATGAAAATATTTTAGATACTAATTTCTTGCTCTTAAACTTTATATATTCACGCTTATGATGTCAATTTTTTCACAAAACATTTCACAATTCAAGCTTCTAAATTGTTTATTTAAATACACAAAAAACTACACATTTGTGAATATGAATGAATGAATTAAGCTCAACTTTAGTTGATTTGATGAGAACAAGTAACATTGTTGATTTATAGTTTTCTATAACGTGGGATTTTTTTTATATTTTCATTCATGAATATTTGTATGTGAATTAATTTCGCGGAATTTGATTTATAGATATTAAGTGAGAAATATGTTTTGAGGATATTTGATCATCGTTTGAATAAAAAAAGAAAAATTCCATGTTAGGAACCTTACGAGTGAAGGCTATAAAAATTGATTTCTGTTTTATTCAACGCATTCCAATTTAAGTTTTTCTTTTCATTACAAATCAATTAGTTTTAATGATACTTTTTTATATCGTTGAATTTATACGATTTGCATTTACCACATATAAGTAAATGATGCCGCATCATTTAAAATCTGTATAACATTTTTAGCGAATTTTTGGAAAAAAAATCCGCTATTATATTCACTTTGGCTGTTCGGCTGGGCGGCTGAGATCTCGAAAACTATAATAGCTAGAGACTCGCGGTTTCTTTTAAATGAATTGTACTATTGTGTAGGTGTGCACAAACTACTTTATATTGAATTAGAATACTGTTTACATTGATAATTTGCGGAAAATAATTTCTATTGAAAAATTTTTGAATGTAAACAAATGTGACGAAGCGCGTTTGTAAAATCTGATTTCTAATTTATATTGACCGTTATTTTAGATTAGTTTCTTTAAAGGAATTTAATTGCTTTTTAACTTAATAATTCCGCTTTCTTTATT
>JACWBX010004167.1:9727-58149 GCA_014622435.1 Polypedilum pembai
TGGTACCCAGAGTATCCATTCAATGAGTATATTTGTAAATTACACAAATTTGCTGCTGAAAGCTTTACGAATGCGACAGTATTCACCATTACTGCATTTACCATTGAAAGGTAAGATAAATAAATTTGCAAGGGGTAAAATCTTTTGATACTTTAAATAATAATCGATCATAGTTATCGTTGAAAAATTTAGAAAAATCAAAAATTTGTATGGGAAACATCAAAAAATCAAATTTGATTTTTGATTTTTTGATAAAATTTTTGATTTTTTGATATTTTTTTGATGAAGTTCGCACCCTTTGTAAATTTGTTAAAGTCTGAATGTGTAAATAGAAAGAGAGCAAATGTTTTCATTTAAATTTGTTTGAGAGAATTTGTAAATTTACTGTGAAATTTATACACAAAGCTTTATTCCGGGTAAAGCTTATTTAATTATGCTTTTAATATAATTATTTCAGTTCAAAAAAGATTAAATTTGATAACTGTGCTGAGAAATAATAGAATATTTGATCACTAGTTTTCAATATTTGAAAAATATTTTTGAATAAGGATTGAAATTATTATTTTTCACTCTTATGAAACTAATCCATTCAACTTTTCAATTATGATTATTTTAATCACATACTAATGTTAGAAATATTTTTAAAACTGAAAGAAACATAGAAAAATAACGCTGAAAAACAAAAAATAGCAAAAATGACGTCAGAAAACAAAAATGAGATAATAGCAATTTTAGCATTTTTGCTCTGATTACGCATTCAATACAGTTTATGATGTTATGCTAAAGCTATCTTAACAGTATTAAAGTTGGAAAACTGTTTTATGAAAATTTGTTTACAAACATTGACGAAATAAACAGAAAATAAAATAAATTTCAAAATCTTTCGTCAGTGTTATTTGTGCCTTGAAAGAAACTAAACAACATGTGATTTCAAATTATAACATTATTAGAAGAAGAATAAAATATCCCATGATAACTCAAGCAAGAAGAAAAAAGGTTTGAATAATTTAAAGAAAGTAAGAAGTCGAAAAGTTTTACGACAAAGTTTAATTAATCGAAATGTGAAAAGGGTCATGTACCCTATCATTATTATTACTATTGTAACATTAAACAATCATTGGGTCAAAATATTTATTATTATGAATAATATTTCATTGTCAAACATATTAGTGATGCATGAAAATGTTAAAAGATTAAAGTAAATGTTTTTACTTTTTCTTAGCTATGTAATTTTTGTTGTGATTAATGCTCAACTAATCATAGAGTTTCAAAAACTTTTGACAACATAATTCACGCAATAATAAATTTATGAAAATGTTTTCTCGAGAAATTTCACACGAATAAAACATTTTAAGCTTTTTAGAGGTGTTAGAAGAAATCACAGTCATGCTTTTATCATATTTCAATATCACAGTGCCAAGACACGGATAAAAAGAAAAAATTATACAGACTCCTTTTTTGAAGATGAAAAAAAAATCTGTGAGCTTTGAAAAAGCATTAGATTGTGTAATACCCTCCATCGAGTATAATAAAATTCACTTATATAGCTCGCTCGAAGCTCTTTCATTTCAGACAGACGTGGAAAATTTTTTTCTTACAAAAAATGCGAGAGAACAGCACAGAAAGTTCAAATAATTCATAAGTCAATATTGTTGATGATTGGAAAATTAAAAAAAATCCATTTCGATTTGCTGCTGCAAAAAGTTTTAATTAAAATTAACTTTTTTCTTGATAAATTTTTCAAACATTTGTAAGAAAAGCAATTTGAAATTTAGCCTTCAAGCATCAATGTATAAGCTTCATCTTCTTAATTCTAAGAAAGGCCAAAATTTTTTGGAAAACTTCTTTTGAGTTTAATCAATTGTGCTCAAGTAGGACTTGAAATTTCACAGAAATAAGCTGTGTAAAGACATTTACTGTACACGAGCGTGATGTACAATAAAATTATAAAAAGAAACCTGAAAAGACTGTGTTAAAGTTAAATAAAAGCTCAAAATTTTCACAAAGCCACATGCTACATTATTTTCTTTTAGGCTATACTTCTAAAAGATATTTAACTTTCAAAGAACGTTTAATTGTAGAAAAAGTGACAAGAAAAACCAACATTTACATTTCCAATGAGTGAGCAGCTTTAATTGAGTGATCTTGAGATGCTTAAAATAATTAATTGAAACAAATTTTTTTTCAAGAAATTTCATTGAATTTTTTTCTACTTTTTATTAGAAAGCAAAAAAGATATTCATATGATACAAAAGCAAAACAAAATGATACAAAAGAAAGATTCATTTGTGGAAATGTTAACAAGCAAAAAATTTTGAATGAAAAAAGAAATCATTCATAATTATTTTGTTCTCTCAAAACCTTTATTGTCATCCAAGCGTAAAAACAAACGAAATTCAGCAAAAATATTTATTTCGCTAAAAATGACGTAAATTGCTGAAAATTGCCAAAAATAAATTGCAAAAAAATTCCTTCGTTTCTACTCCTTGATTTCTATTCATTGCAAAAGAATTTCTTCAATAATTTGAATGGTTGCTGTTTTCCATTAAAATGTTTAAACACGTAGGTTTAAATGAAAAATTCATTCACATTTTCAATAAACCTCTACTGACAATGAATGAAGCTCACATTTTTGTACTTTTAGAGATTTATAGCTTGGTCTACATTCATACAGATAGCTTTTGTGAAAGGTTTTAAAATACTTTTTAAGTATTTCATGATGTCATTTTCATTCTTTGTCTCATTGAATGTTTGATAAAAAGAATAAAATGCATGAATATTGAGTTACAAGTGTAAACTCTTTACTTTGTGCATCATAAAGTAAAACTAAAATTGCATTTTCTTGGAAACAATTTTCATTATGATATAAAAAGGAATAAATTAATTTCAAAATTGCATCAGGATGTTGAGAAAATTGCAAAATGTTTTATCTGATTAATTTCAAATTCAACATTTATCCATGCAACTAAATAACTTTAATGCTTCATGTATTTCTCTTCACCTACGCTTACTTTTACTGTCTCTCATGTAGGAAACTTTGAAATATTTATGTTCTTTTCCGTTTGGTTTGTAAAATGTCAACAAATCTCATTCATATGCATTTCTTCATTCCAGTACTTTTGTTCCATTTCACTCGTGTTTAGAGTCATTTTCAAAAGAATTTTCTGTTTTTCTATTTTCAGATATGTTGCCATTTGCAAGCCTTTTCTATCACATACGTTATCAAAACTTTCTCGAGCGTATAAATTCATATTGGTAAGTGTACACTTTATTGATTTTTCGAACTTGTTTTAGTGGTCAAAGGTAAAAAAGATGACTAAATACCACATGGACATTAAAAGCTTTTCCAACTGCTCATCAGAACATATGCTTATATCTAATTACTTTCAGTGGTTGAGAAATGAATACTAAAAGCAAAAACCACGTAAAAGTAATTGAAAAAAGATAAAAATCGAGCAAAAAAGCTGTAATAAAAGTACTTAAAGTGATTTATGAAATCTCGTTTTTAATAGCTTTTTTTTTAATTTATTTTTTACAGTTTATATGGGTGATTAGCATGTGTTTAGCTGTACCACAGGTTTGTAAAAATAGCTTGTAATTTTCTGAAATTGAAATTTATACAAATTTCATTTTACCTTCTAGACATTATTTACACTTCATCTTGATGAGACTTATAAAATTTGCATACCAAAAGCAGAGCATGTACATTTCTTTGTAGTTTCAACTTTTCTTCTTTTTGTGATACCAATGTCAATAATAACAATTTTGTACATATTGATTGGCCTGCAATTACGTAAATCGAAAATTGTACAACGAGGTGCCGTCAACGGTAGCAGTGTGAGATTAACGGTAAATTATGATTTGTGTGAAAGATAATAAACACGAACTAAACGACAATGTACATAACTCATGCTCCAGATAATCGAAAGATAATGCCACTGTTGTCCTTTTCTTGTAATATATTCTCAAAAGAACCTTTTCTTTGTTCGCAAGTGCGTCAGCAACTAAATATTTATTTTCATTAACAACCTCACGAAAATCTCTACTACTAGATAAAGAAGAGAATAATAAAAAGTAGGAAATTAAAATAAAAGTCTTAAATGTCACGAAAAAGCACTGAAACATTTGAAAAGAAAACAAAAATTTTCTTTTACTTTCTCGATACTTGAAATAGCAAAAATAATACTTAAATGTCACATTACTGTCAAAACAAACTGTTAATGAAATAAAAATAAATACAAAAAACTTATTTCATCAAGAATTTTCTACCCTTATGTCGCTTTTAGTAATTTGGAAACAGAAGTGTGATGATGCAATGTGGTTTTTGGAATTGAATTTTGCAAGATTTACAGAGTATAAAATTAATTAAAATCAAAATTAAATCACAATCGTGTGCAATAAATTGATTTCGTTTGACATGAAATTCTAAAAATAAATAATTTATTTATTGAATAACTTCAACGATTAATTAAATAAATGAGCATTTGAGCGCCTCCGCGAGGTTCATGCGCTTGATCTGAAAAATAGCGTAGTGGCTGTTCCGGATTCGAGTCCAGGCTGCGCTTTCTTTCAGAAATTTTTCAGAAGTTTAGATACTTCGACTGCTCAAGTGCTCTCGGAACGCACTTTAAAAGGTAAGGTCCCTCACTATAGTGATAGTTTGGCTGAGATATTGTAGTGTTACAGAGAAGTGGGGATACTCATGCGATTTCATTGGTAAGGAAACTCCTCATTTAAAAATCGCTAGTAGCAGTCATTTAACTTCTCTGTAAAAATTGCTATATACAGTCAACTCGATCATTATCGTGAGCCAGGATTAGGTCACAACAGGCACTTGAGTCTACGTGCACCTGTGAGTTAGCAATAACTCCGCCTGGGAAAAAACTATAATCCATAAAAATCCAGAAAATTAAATAAATTTTCATGTCGCACGTTTCTTAACTTCATTTTGTTTTTTTAACTTTATTAAAATTTTAAACAAAAGTTTTATTCAAGCTAATTTAACTTTTAAGAAATTAGAAACCCAAACACAAAATTCCATTACATAATCAAATTCTTCTTGACTGCATTTTGAAAACAAGAAGATATTTTCTCAACATAAATTCTCAACCCTCCTTCCTCTACAGAGAAAAATCATCTTGCTGAAATAATTATGTGAATAGCTAATCCTTTTACAAGAAATAATTTCGGCTTAACTCAATAATTAAATGAGATTTTTTTCATTAGATTTATTTTTTCGTTGACTCTGAGAATTAATTTACATTAAGCGTTAAGCTATCGGCCATAATATCGCTTTTTTAAACGCAAATAAGCGGTAAGAAGTAGCTTATGATATTACTCACTTCCGAGAAGGCTCGATGATTAATTTGCATAATTATTTTTTATCATCCATCTTCTTGCAAGAAGGCAAATTTATTTTCTTTGTTCTATCTGACCTTTCTTTTCTTTCGTCTTTTTAAGTTGAACTCTATATAAAATAAACAAAAAGAAAACTTTTTCACAAGTTTCGTCTTTTATGAACTGACTTTTCATTTAGTTTTTATTACAACAACAACTCTTCTTATCTAACTTTTATTACAAATATATACATTTCAAGAGCTATTCATAGCAATTCAAAAAAGTTTGTCATTAATCAAGTTTTGAGTACAAACATTGTTTATGGCATTGTTCTATTTTTGCTAACACAAATCAAAATAATTCATTTTTATTGATCATGAAAAAATAAATGTTGACTTCGTTTCAACAAAAAAGAGTTTAAAACCTTGGTATTATCAATCGAACCGTTAGGGAATTCCGAAAGTCCAGTGGTATGCAACTACGAGTTTTCGAAATCATTTGAATTTTCAAAAGTTTGGTAAAAGTAATTTTGAAAAAATTTTAATTCTTAATGTTCTATTGAAAATTTTTTGTTCATCAATCAGACTTCATTTTATAGTATTTCGCTTTGAAATATTGATAAATTAATTATCTTTACAAAAATTATTTTCGAAAACGCGGTTTTGAAAATTCGAAAATGTTCGAAATACTGAAAAGGGGTTTGCAAAACACAATAAAATTTTCAAATCTTAACGGACAGAATTCTCGATTGATAATACCAAGTTTAAAACAAATACTTGAGGAGACATAAGAGTCGATTTCTTTATCTACTTGACATTTATTTACTTTTATCTATATGTCAAAGTTGATCTTAAGATAATTTCTTTAGATAATAGACAAAGAAATCTCTTTGTAGTATCGAATTGAAGAATATAAAAAAAGTTTTTATCTTAATGGACATATTTTTATGAAAGACATTGAGTTAGAAAAATTTAAAAGTAAAGCATTGAATTTCACATCAATATTGATTCATTGAATGCTGACATTTGATTTTTATATATAAGCTGCTTACTTAGTAGAATTTTGTTCGTAAGCCTGCATTAAAATCTACAAAGTAAAGATTACCAAGAAAAATTTAATCAGATTTTACTTCAACCCACACGAATGTCAATTTGAATTTCGCGAAATGTATTTCACGCGTGTGAATACATGATTCGTTTCAATTATTTATGCATTAAATATATGAGCAAAAAAAAGGCTTTCATAGAAATAAAACGTCATCAAAATTATATATCTGTCGATTCACTTACTTAAGGGTTTCGAAATCTCAGTGAAAAAAGGGTGCACAAAATGAAAGTCGAGAGTGGAATTATAATATTTTATTTCTAAGCAAGGAAAGAGACATTCACAAGATTTTTCTCATCTAGAAATGTAATCGAAGTCCCAATTCTATTTAGATCTCAAATCTACTAAGGAATCTACTTGAAAAAGGTTTTCAATATAAATCATGAATATGTTTGCTTTGGATATTAGGAATGAAGCTTTTTTTACTCTTCTTCACTTGTCTCATATTATACTAAAAGCTTCCTACCACAAGCACTTTTATATGAAGAGAATTGAGTGATTTTTTTCGCACGTGTATATTACGATTTAGAAGCGATTCATTTCCTTGTCTTTTACATTTTCGTTTATGAGAAATCTTTCAAATGATATTTGAACATTCACGCAAGCTGTGTGCGGTTAATATTTGTCAAATATAAAAATTTCTAATAAGTTGTCAACTTTTTGCAGAGAAAAATCCTAAAAATTCCTACAAAACATCAAACGCTTGTAACCATGAATTGTGAATCACACTACAATGAAGCACTCATCAATCAGCAACAGCAGCAATCACAGCATCGACCAAATGATATAAATAAGAATTACAAGAGTAATTTAAGTGAACAGGAGAGCATCATTCCAGAAGATGGTCGAATAAACTACTCGAACAGTCGAACGCAAGTGCACCATGGATCGAGACATGTTCTTAGGATGCTAGGTAATTGTCATAAATTCTTTTTATGGTAATGTTAATGAGTATTTTCCTTAAAATTTATTTTGGTCCTTCGCTAATATCTCTCCCAACGAAATGCGACTATTTCCGACCAAAGAATAAACATAAATTACTAAAATTATGTTCTTGACCTTCATGGTGAGATTGTCGCTTCAAAAGATGAATTTGCGTCTTTTATTTTTCAATTACACAAAGTGTTGATGGAAAATTTGCATTCAATTAGTTATTTACCAAGACGCCTTCACTAAAAACATTTTAACGCTTCACCCGACATTTAGAATTTTTCTTATACAATTTAATTCATTGAAAATAGTTGGGTGTCCTTTTTTATGTGAGCATGTATTTGAAAAAATTTCAATTTCCTTAAACTCCTTTCACAATGAATTTGAGAATGAATGGAAGAAAGAATTTTTTTCTTCTTTAATTTATCGTAAATTTTCTGAATATTTCCGAGAATTTTCTTTCTCAATTACTATGAGAAATACGTCCAAACGAGACTTTTTAGGGGGATTTTATTTCTTTTTAAAATTAGATTATTTATTAGCTTTTTATAGATTGTTGAGAATGTAAAAATTTGACAATTCAAATGATATTTGGAATTAAATCAATTTTTTATATTGAATTTTTTACTTTAAATTTTTGCTTTTACTTATTCCTCATTTTGTTATACTTTTTGTTCCATGCAATTTTTATTTTATCTAATTAGAATACCATGTTTTCTCAAATGTATCAAAACATGATACCTTTTGTTTAAATTGGTATTTTAATTACCATATCAAAGTGTGAACTTGACATTTGATTATGTTTGCTTTCAAGGTTTCCTTTACAAATATATTTATTTAATTAATTACGTAATCATGTTTCTTTATCCATTTTATTTTTAGCGCATTTTCCTTTCTATATGGAAAAAGACAATTTAGTCCACACTTTGACCGTTCTTCTGTATGTCTAGTCTTTACTAAAACGTTTTTTTGTTGCACTAATCTCTTACTTCTAATCATGAGACCTGTATAATGGAAGATCTTTCCAAAAGTTAATGCCAATCTTAAATAATTCCAAAAATTCTGTTAAAATTCTACGAAATTGCCTTAAATGATTTTCTGGTTTAAATTTATCCATAAAATTGCTCGAAACAAGGCTGGGACACTTAATTTTTTGATTAAATTTAATTAAAAAATTAAGTGTCCCACCCTTGGCTCGAAATTTTATTTTTGAGAAATTTGCAGAAAGCAATTTTGAAATTATTTCAAATTAAGTTTTGTTAAATTTTCATTAGATTTCAATCTGCAATAAATTACTAATCTATCACGGGAAAAAGCACTCGAGAAGGTTAAAATTATTTATTTTAAAAAAAAAATTTAAGCCACATAATATCTGATATAATTTTGCACGCTCAACAGCACAAGAGAACGATAAAGAGATATATTAAAGTAATTTAAAGCAATTGCTTTTCTCCTTGTTACCACAAAATGGTAATTTGCTCTATTTATTTAGCCACTCAGACGAATAACTCACAAAGAGTAGAAAGTAGAAATCTCACTGTTAATATTGAGGAGCTTTGTGTGTAGGAGCTTTTCATATGAAAAATTGATAGATTTTATTTTTTAGTTACAAACTTCTGCACTATTCATATTTTCAATGCACATTAGCATGAAAGGATGATAAAATGTGTATTTTATGATTAAATCTACCATAAATTATTCAGAAAAATTGTCATTGAAAGCTTCTAAGAAAAATAAAATCGAGACAAGATGAAAATTTTTATGAAAACTCAGCAGCTTACAGTAATGACTCGTTCACACTTATCGAGATTATTGAATGAATCATGAGAATTTTATTAGCGAAAAGCGGAATTTCATTGAAAGGATCAATAGCAAACAATTCTTTACTCATCTTGTGTACTCTGCGTACGTTTTTATTAATCTTTTCCTTTTCTCATTTCAGTTGTTGTCGTTATAGCATTCTTCATCTGTTGGCTGCCTTTTCATAGTCAACGATTGTTGTTTTCATACATTGCTCCAGGAGTATTTTCTGATAATCAGTCATTCGTTGTGAATAGCTTATCGGGCATTCTTTTCTTCACATCGACTTGCATTAATCCATTTCTCTACAACCTAATGTCGCACAAGTTTCGTGAAGCTTTCAAGGTAATTAAGAGTTAATAGCCTAAAAGAATATTTCATAATCTCAATAATATGCTCATTGCGTGTTGATTTTGTTGAAAAAATTTAGAAGAAAAATTTAATTAGTTTAAAAGTTTTCTTTGAAAAGTTAATTTAGTCTACAAAGAAGTTAAAATGTAAAAAATAATGAAATAAAATAGTAAACGATTAAAAAAGATTAAGATTTAATCAAAATTGCGTTATTGACTTGATAATCAATGTCTTTTTAATTATAATTCTTTTATAAACTTTATCGATTGAAACAAAGTTAATACTAATTTTATGTGACAGCAGCACACATTAAACAACTGTTTAGGATCAAAATTGCTCATTCGACTTTCATTTATCGGTCAATTTCCTTAAATTTGCTCATAACCATTATTTTATGTGTCATTTCAAGTCAACAAGCTTATATCAACCTTTGTGATCTCAAGTTAAGTGTATTTGAAATAAAAGTCAGATCTCAATCGTATTTTTACGCTCGCAATACAAGAACAAGTTGTTTGAGCTTATTGCCATATGTGTACTTATGGTTTCTATATTGAAATGCTTGTTCAAATGGAAGTGAAAGATAAAATAAAAAGAAAGTCAATGCTTGTGTCTTCTGAAAAAACATTTGAGACAGTAAAAACGTCTCTTAGAGAAAAAAAAAATTTTTTTTCTAATTTTGAAAAAAAATTAATTTCTTTTAAACTAAATATATGAACTCCTGAGATTAATTTTTTGTTGATTACAAAGGAAATCATGCATTAGAGATGAATGTTTCTCAATTTTTTTCAACAATTTCAATGAAAATTCATTTATCATTTTAAATTGAAAAGTAATTCCTCCAGAGACCATCAGTTAATGTGCGATGAAGGGGTTTTTTACAGACATACTACGCGTGAAAAATACTCAATAAAAAGAATATAGCGAGACATGAACAAAATTGTTTTCAATAGAAAAGCTTTCATATAAAAATTCAATAGGAAATTGTATAAGATATGAAATTAATAAATTTGATTTATTAATGTCATCTTTAAGTACAATTATCTTTTTATTAAATTTGAGGACATTTTGAATAACATAAAGGCTAAATTCATTAAATATTCAAAATACATCAAATTCTTTTCTGCTTCAAGAACATTTGTTTAAATTTTATATATGATGTAAGAAAGGAATAAGTGAACACTCCTTCTTCAAAATGTGTACAATATTAAATCGATATTCAATTTCACATGAATGCTTATAAAAATATTCAATTTTCTAATCAAAATAAAAGAAAAATTTCATCAGATTTTAACATGCAATAAGAGCAAACATACACACAAGTGACACATGTTTTATGAATATAATCCTTTGCATATTTTTTTACTCTAATTTAGTAATAAATTGCCAGTCTCTTTTCTTGTTCTAGGTGACGATCTCAAAATATATTTATTCAAATAATCACGATAAATTTCAATCACCAAACAGTCGTAAACTTTTTCGCACGACTTCACAGCGTTCCTACTCAATGAACTCTACATCTATGAATACTTGCTCATCTGTGTGTTCAATGCAACCGTTCAGCAGTCAAAATCAGCAGATGACATTTCGTTATTTTGACTCGAAGCGTCCTCTGGTTGTTTCATTTCGTAGAGTGAATAAAACAACAAAAAATAACTTTTCGCTTGAACATTGTAATACAATCAACGATTTTCATCGCATTGACACTAGCTGTGGATTAAATTCTATAAAAAGTAACAAAGAAAATGGTCAAAAAACATTGCTGTCAAAATATTGTCTAAGCAGCAACAATAACAACCAAAATGGAATGATACGATCATTAAATGAAAGCCAAACGTGTAGAAATTTATACTATAATGACAAACAAAAGGCACACTTTGAAGTACAATATGACGATGATGAGGAAGACGATGAGATTTATCGATCAGATAGAGCCACAATTACATATCCGAAAGAGAAATTTTATGGGAATGCTAAGCTGATGTGTGGTATTAACAATCATGAAGCTCTGAGGACGAGAGCAATGAGCGAACAAAATGACAATAGTCTCATATTCAACCACAAATTGCTGCAAGGTCGTTTGTTAATGAGTAGATACAATAAACCCCTCGTTAATGGTTCCCAAGTCAACCTTAACGAAATTAATGATAGTCACAAAACACTACAATATAATTTAGCAAAAGTCTTGAATTCACGCAATGATGTGATCTATGAGTCGCGTGTCAACCGAAAATGTTCTTCGACACCGTCGTTATACAAAATCTCACATTTTCCAAACAATTTTGATATGGACTGCAAGAATGAACGAAAGGAAAATTGTGAGAATGACAAAGATAGCTTCATATCTATTTTGAGTGCAAAAAGAAAAGAAGCTTTTTATGTAAAAACTTCAAAGAGCTGTTAAACAGCATGCTTTATTCCTTTTTCATCTACTTTAACATCCATCTCATCATGAATATAGGATAGAGTATAAAATGAATGATTGCAAGAACGTCTTTGACGTTGAAAGTGCTAAGGGAGGAAAGGAGGAAACAATAAAGAGGAATATCATAATAATTTGCTAAACTCATAAAACCCTGGTCTTGAACAAAAGATACTCTCAAAACATTGTTTCACTCATATACGTTTGCAGTCTTTATAAGCTCTATGTACTACTATTTATCTTCGTCTTATCACATTCCTCCCGAGAATTAAACATTGTTGCTGTAGACTAGAACAAAATAATGAGACAAATTTAGAACTATGACAGTCAAAAAAGTGTTTGTGATGGAATTGAATAAAAAATCTATTTTTATGTTCCTTTATTTTAAACTATAAAATGAAACGCAGGATGTTTTATTATTAATGTGTAATTTAAATGATATTTTTATAGGATTAAAGATAATAAAAAGAAATGAAAATGTTTCAAAGTAACATTTAGAGTTTATTATTTTTACAGGCAAGAGAAAAATTTACTCATTAACCTTTATTTCTTTTGCTTTTGACAGCTTGTTAAAAAGTTCTGATTTCTTTTGAAATATTTTGGAAACAAGAAAGGTTTATACCAAAAGGTTTAAGTAGGTAATTTAATGTATGAAAATTCTTTTATAAGCAAATATTCAAGATAAAGCTTGAATTTATTTTCTCATAAATTTTATCGTATTGTAAAAGTACTCATATTTGATGTATAACATGTGTGTAAAATTTTGCAGACGTTTATAAATTTATATTTAATAAAAAAGTTTACACAATTTTTTTTTACTTTTTCCAGATTTCTTCTTTATACCCTAATTCTTTATTTATTTGATAAAAACTCACACAAAGTATTAAAGATGTGTAATCATGAATTTAAAGATAAAATGTAAAATGAGATCAAAATTCATGAATGATTAACTCTATTTTCACAGCAAAAGTCATTGGTATAAAAAATTTCATCAATAAATTTCATAAGTAGGTCAAACTCATTCCTTTTCAAAATTTACAAACATATTTGGCATAAGATGATGTAATTTTCGGTTATCATCATAAACCTCTTTGAAGTGAAAATTTTTGTGCCAATTTTTTCATGCTTTGTTTGTCAAATACGTAATTGACTAAAAATGTCAGAAAAACAATTTTATTATCTCAAACTGTTTGTACTCCATTATCAGGCAATCATCATAGAATAATGCAGAAAAAAGAGAGAGCAAAAACAATGCTGTAGAGATAAGACAAATTTATGATAATTAATCTATTCAATGTAATGTTGATGATGAGAATGAAAGAGAACATTCAGATTGAGCTGAGCAAAACAAATTTTTGCAATCAACATCTATATATGTACTAAAACTAAGATGGGATTGTTGTTGGTCTGCTCTAGGCATTGATTTGCACTGATTTTTTTTCTTCACTAAGAACATGTATTATTTTTTGATATGTATAATAGTAGGAGTGAACAGAAAAATGAGCTTTTTCTGATAGCTAAAAGTAATTTATGTAGGAGCCAGTAAATTTCGAAAATAAAAAGTTATTCGCATTTATCAATGACTTTCATTCACTCAATTGTCTGTAATAAAAAACCAATTCAATTTCAAATTCAATTACCCAGAAAATGATTTAATTGTGTGAGACAATAAAAAGTCTTATTGAGCTAATAATCATTGCAACACAAAGAAAAAACTCGAAAAGCTTTTTGCTATTGAACAAACGTACTAGAAAAATTTATTGGATATCGAAATAATATAAATAAATTTTACTCCATTAATGGACGGCTTTAAGATTTATGTGTAAAAACATTTTACTCGGATGAATAAATTGAATAAAAGTTTTTTATCATTTGTTGTCGCATTTTGATGCCGTTGTGATAGCGAGGGGAAAATTCGCTCTATCACTCTCACGTAAAACATCTAAAGGAAAATATCCGATTAATTCTTGAGCGTGCTCTTGTAAAATCTTGATTCGTTCCTCCTCTACGATTTTTTGCCTGAGATTGACAAGGGAAAAACAAAGGAATACATGTTAGAATGTTAAAAAATTATACACATAATTAATGATGCGAACTTACTTTTGTTTCTCTTCTTGCTGCAATATGTCACGCAATTTAATTTCTTCCGCCAATGCTGCGGCTCGTTGATTTTTCCTCTCCACAAGCATTTCTTGAATTGCTTTTCGATGTTCAACAATTTTTCTTCGTCGTTTTTCATTCGAAAGTTGTTCGATTTTGTCACGTTCCGCTAACATTTGCAATTGTTTCTCACAAAAGGCTTTCTCATCTTGCTCTTCCTGCTCTCGCTGTTTCCGACGTTCTTCTAGCTGTTGCTCTAATGCAATACGCGATTCTATTCGAAGTCTCAATTTATATTCCAATTGACTACGAATTTTCTCTTCGATCTTTTCATTTTGCTCAAATGCCCAAAGTTCTTGTAAGAGACGTTCTCGTTGATTCTTTTTTTCCTATTTGAATAAAAGAATTTTTATGAGCTGAATAAAAGGATCTAAGTAAGCAAAACATTCAAATGTTTTTTTTCCTTCATAATTTTTACATACAAAAAGGTCGTCGTCTTCAAAATCATATCAAGTTCAGAAGAAAAAAAGGATAGAAGAGTAAGAAAATGCCGTATTACGATCGCACGTGTGATAGTACTGAAGAATGGAGCTTTTTAAATTATCATAAAGAAATTCTTAAGAAACCTGACTCTAATTGGCACTTTGACCGAATTGAGCTGCATGCAATTGCTATAATTTACTATAAACTTCAACGTGATGCTGGTTGTGATATAAAACAAGAATTACCAAGCACAGCTTTCGATTTGGTATTACACAAGTCATTTGGAATGGCAGACGATTCATTGATTCAACGAATATTTTATACATTAGATCAAATAACTTCAAGCGTTTCACTTAGAAAATGGATTTCAGCAATGTCTTTATTTTTACGTGGTACACTAGACGAACAAATAAAATATTGCTTCAAAGTCTATGACCTGCTAAAGAAAGGTGAAATTCGACGCGACCAAATGATATTTTTAATGAGAAAATTTGTATACAAACATCAAGAAGAGGACGTTGAAGAAGCAATTAAGGACTTGGTGGATATAATCATCAAAAAAATGGATATCGATCATGATGGAATTATTTCATTTGAAGATTATCGTCAATCAATTTTAAAAGACCCATTGTTGCTTGAATGTTTTGGTCAGTGTTTGCCAGATCGCAATCATGTCATTTCTTTTCTTACAACATTTACAGATAAAATAAAATTGTAATATACTCACAATCAATTCTTCTAGTTCTTTCACCATCTTCTCATTGAGTGTATCGCGTTGTAATTCAAGTTCACGACGTCTCTTCTCTTCTTCTTCAATTTTTTTGTCACGCTCCTGACAGTACTTTTTAATTCTTTCATTCTCTTCTTGTATCTCAATTTGTCTAATACGCTCAAGTTCCTCTTTAACTTTTTTGAATGCTTCCATTTCTTTTTTGGATCTTTCTTTGGCTTTAATTTTTCTTTCCGCCTCCATCATCAGTTCTTCATGTAAACGAGTCACAATTTCATCCAGAAGTGCTTTTTCTTTTAAGAATTGTTCATAGAGCAGCTGGTTCTTTTGATGTGCGGAAATGATTTGCTGTGTCAATTCCTCGCGAAGCTTTGCTTTCCTAATTCTCTCATCTTCTTGCTTTTTTCTCAATTCCTCGAGATGAAGTTGATGCGCTTTCTCAAGTTCTTCATTTTCTTTCTGTTCAATTAATTTCTCTGTTGCTCGCAATACTTCACGTTCTTTTTTCTGTATATCTAATGTCTTTAAAACATACGCTGAACGAAGTCTGGACTCTAAATGGCGTAGTTCTTGGTTGTTTTCGCGAATCTGCTGCCTAATCTTTTTTTCATGATACTGTCGGCGAATATTTTCCCTATGAATTCTGGCAGCCTCTTCTTCAAGTATTTGTTCTTTAAGTTTTCTTTCTTTTTCTTCTTGCAATTTCAGCATATGCTCTTCCATTTCAAGCTCTTTTCTTTGCTCTCGAAAACGTTGTTGAAGATGTCGAGTGGAAGCATTTCTTTGAATCGTTGCCAAAGCGATTTGATAATCGGAGTGACTTCTATTTGCGCAAACATTTCTAGAGAAATCATCAAACTGAATACGTTGTTGTGATGCCTTTAAATGAAATAAATACTTTAGTGACCAACAATTAAATTTTAGGCATTATATAAATTAAATAAATTTGATATGCTTCTATATTTGAAGCTATTATAACACTTATTTTAATAGAATTGCTTGTGAATATTAAAACTCACCATTATAAAATTTTCATTTAAAATTTAATTTATTAATAAATTTATATCCTGAATTTTTATACAAAAAGTAGCAGATCAAAATAAAGCTGTTGGTTACTATAGAAAACTTTCAAATTATGAACCGGTTCAAAGACACAACAAAAACAAATAAAAGTCGCAAAAAATAATCTAATCAGATATTTTGCGCAATGAAGATAAAAGAGCTGTTGTCAGTGTTGATAAACTCTTCTGAGAAAGCAGCTAGAATTGCAAGATTGTGTAGAAGCAATCCAGCTTTGTTTAGTTTATTGATTGAAGAGAAAACAGACCAAAATAAAAATGCAAGATTTTTCCAAGATTTCAAAACATTGGCCGATGTTATAATTCAGGAGCTAATTAAAAGCGATGTTGGGATGCTATTTCCTAAATTAAAAGAGAATATAAAAGGCGAAGAAAGTAATAAATTTGAAAATACATTGGGTGAGAAAATTTATGTCGAAATTGAAAATGAAGAGAAAACTTTTACAATTCTAATGAAAGTTCTCGATCAAAATGAATCAATTGCGAAAGAATTAACTAATGAAATACATAAGAAAGTGGCAGCTGAAACAGTATGTATTGATTCTAATTTCGAAAAAGAGCTAGATGAGGACGATATTGGGATATGGATTGATCCGATTGACGCAACTCAAGAATATATTTCTGCAAATGAACAGCAATCACCTTTTGAAAATATCATGTCATCAGGCTTAAAATGTGCAACAGTATTAATTGGAGCGTATTTGAAATCTACTGGTGAACCCTTTCTGGGAATAATTAATCAACCTTTTGCTATTCAAAGCGATGATGAATATGAAAGTAATATTTTTTATGGAATCGCATTAAACGATTTCAAATTCACGAATGTCATACATGAAAACGCTTCTAATCTTTCTTCTAAAAAGAAATTAGCAATAATGTCTTCATCTGAAGCTTTTAAAACAAATTTATTTGATTGTTGTGTATCAGCTGGTGCAGGATATAAGGCATTAAAAGTCATTCAACGGCATGCTAATATTTATTATCTATCAAAAGGCTCGACATTTAAATGGGATACTTGTGCAACCCAAGCGATATTAAGAGCTCTTGGAGGAGATATCGTTGAATTGAGTACTAGTGTCAAATGGAAACGACCAATTCCTTTGAAATATAAAGACGAAGAGGAAAAAAGTAATCAACATGGTTTGATTGCTTTCATTAATATTGATGATTTCAATATACTTGTTAATGAGATTAATTCAGCATTCTAAATGTCAATTTTTGAAAAATGTGTACGATTATCTAGTCATTCCATATTTTAATAAGAAAAAGGATAACTTTATTAATTTAACTCTTTAAACTTGAAAATGGATGTAAAATTTGTAATTGCATATTATTATTGTTGTATATGTTTATCGCAATAAAAATCCTCTCACTGCATATGTACAAATTAAATTTTATTTTCCTCCAAAACCCATCATATTTTGTAGACCACTCATGCCGCCTTGCTGCAGTTGTCTCATCATATTCTGTAAGCCAGTCATTCCACCCATCTAAATAATATATTTTAATTAAATAAAGTTTAAACAAATAATCAATATTAAAAAATATACCTGTTGAAGCATTCTTGGGTCAATCATTTTGGCCATTTGTTGATTGAGTCTGGCCATTTGTTGAGGATTAACATTCTTTGTAACATCACCAGATTTAAAGAGTCCCTTTATTCCTCCCATTTTCTTAACAACGGCAGCAAATTTCGTATATTGAGTTAAAAGATCTTGCACTTCACGCTCAGTCACTCCTGATCCACGAGCTACACGCGTCACTCTTGTTTTTTCTCTACTAAACAATTTTGCACCTTCTCTATGATCTAACTCACCATCACACATACTGTCCATCATCGTCATTAATTTTTTTATTCTCGCCATAGACTCTTGCTCGCTTCCTTTTGTCATAAAATCTTGTGAAAATCCCGGTATCATACCCATTATTTGTGAGAAAGGACCCATTTTCATGATATTCTGGAATTGTTCATACATATCGCGAATTGTGAATTGACCATGCTTTATTTTCTCTAGCAATTCCTCATTATCGTCCAATTTTAGTTCATTTACTTTATCAATAAGACCTTCTATATCTCCCATACCGAGTAACTTACTAATGAATGGCTTTGTTTTAAATGGCTCCAGATCGTCAATATGTTCACCAGTGCCAATGAAAATGATGGGACTTTTTGTTGCAGCGACAGCTGAGAGAGCACCACCTCCTTTTGCATGACCATCTAATTTCGTAATAATAACCGATCCAACGTTTACTTTTTCTTTAAATGCACGAGCTTGTGCTTCACAAGCTTGTCCTATAGTTGCGTCCATGACGAATATAATATTGTCGGGATTCACTGCATTAGCTACTGCCAACATCTCTTCGAATAGAGATTCTTCTTGTTTGTGACGACCACTTGTATCGACAATAATGAATTCGAAGCCTTCTTTTTTAAACATTTCTACACCTTCTTGCGCAATTACAACTGGATCAACTTCTGTGTAACTACCATAAAAAGGAATGCGAGCTTTTGTTGCATTTTGTTTAATTTGATCATAAGCTCCTGCACGAAAAGTATCAGCACAAACAAGACATGATTTCCAATTCTTTTTCTGATAATGGTAAGCAAGTTTTGTGCATGTCGTTGTTTTACCGGAACCTTGTAAACCGACAAACATAATTACATTAGCTCTTCCTTTCACTGGCTGGTAGGGTTTTACTCCTGAATCTACAAGCTAAAAAATAAATTAATTTTAATTAAGTATATTAGGATAGCATGAATTAATACTTACTTTTACCAACTCTTTGAAAACAGCTGACTGAATCATTCTTCTTTTGTTCAAACCTCCAGCCATTTCATCAAAGTCAATAACAGCTTTTACATTTTCTCGCAATTGCTTTACTAATCGAATATTACAATCAGCTTCTAACAAAGCAACACTAATGTCTTTAAGCATTCCATCTAGAACCTAAATTAAAATGAAATTGAGTGAAATTTACTAAGTGAAAACAATCAAAATAATTTTATTCATTTATCAACTTACCTCTTCATTAATAATAGTGGCTTTACTCAGCGAATGTAGAGCTGTGGTAATTTTACGACCTAAGTCCGCTAAAACCATGTTTTATGCTGTGTATCTAATTAAATTTTACGAAAATTATTTTTTAGAAAGAAAATATTTTTTGCCAACATGAAACTCACGAAACAACTTAATGACATACCCTCGATATTGTGAGAGAAGCAATCGCTTTTCAAAACGTTCACTCTTTTATTTGAGCAGTTAGTTACACGACCCGCACGGAATCTGATTCATTTGAGATTTTTTTTCAAATTTGTGTTTTTTATTTTTTTCTCATATAAAACTGTGAAATAAATCATCAAAAGAGGCTGAAAACAAAGTATGAATAGATATTCTTACACCACTGGTATGTATTTAGTTTAAATCTATTGAATTTAAGTGATTTAGAGGTGAATAAATATTTCACACCCAAAGTGAGAAAGAGATGAAAAAATATTTTCATTATGGACCCTCCTGCACATTATTTTCAATTAAAGCTCTTTAGCATTACTGTATTTTATTTTGTTTATTTAATTAGATTCTACATATCAGGAGGGTAACAATTCTCGTGTCGGTGTAAACACAATGGACGAAATTATCACATTAATCAAACAAGATCTGCCTGAAGGCAGACAAAGTCTAAAAGACTCTTTCACAAACCTTGAACGAGTTGCAGAATATTGCGAAGACTCTTATTATCGGTAAATATGATGCAAATTATTCACTCAACTGGATAACTTTACGCTCTAAAAATTTCTTTGCAGTTCTGAAAACAAAAAAGCAGCGTTAGAAGAGACGAAAAATTTCACCACACAATCACTTGCGAGTGTGGCTTATCAAATCAATACACTAGCATCAAATTACATTCAATTGCTTGATTTACAAGCTAATAATTTAGCTGAAATGGAATCACAAATGAATCATATTGCACAAACTGTCATGATTCATAAAGAAAAAGTAGCTCGTCGTGAAATTGGTGTTCTCACTGCCAATAAAGTTTCAACTCGGCAATACAAGATTGTCGCACCGTCGAATCCAGAAAAACCAATTAAATATGTTCGTAAACCAATTGACTACAGTCTTTTAGATGACGTAGGTCATGGAGTTCATCTTGGTCAGCAGAGAGGAAAGCGTGCATCTAATCAATCGGTTAATATGAATATGAACATGAATCAAGCTTCTGTTCCTCCACCGACAACAAAGCCACCAACTCCTCCAAATATGGGTACTGTTCGATCAAGCACAGGTCCAAAAATTATTAGCAACACTGGAACATTGGGCAAATCAAGAGGAAGTGAATATCGAGCTCCGCCTGTTGTTGTGCCACCTCAAGTTCCATCTCATTATGCACCAAACTATCCAATCGGCCATCCAAGACGTCAAAATAGTCAAAATTCTGATCGCGGTCCAGGATATCAATCACTGCCTATGCCACCGAGTCAGCAAGTTGCAGTTCATTTGAATAATGCTCCAGCTCCCATGCTTCAACCAATGCCACAACAACAACATTCTCTTGGCGTTACTTATGACGATCGCAATAGCATGAATATGAACATGCCTCGTAAGTTAATTTATCTATTTAGAAAAGAATTATTTTGAATAAAAATAATTTTTTATAGCACCACCATCACCATTAACGATTTCTCATGATATGCCAGCAATGCCTGATCAGCATCATATTGGTTTACATACTTTATCAAGAAATATGCCAAGACCAGGCTCGCAAAGTCCTCCTTTGCCTCCACCGCCTGAAGAACAACATCTCGCAGATTTTGGACGTCCCAGAACACAGCAACAAAATTTGGTCGCACCAATTGTTCCCGAAGACAGAAATCTGCCGGGATGGGTACCTAAGAATTACATCGAGAAAGGTAAATTATTTCTAATGTTTAATGAATCAAAATTAATTGCTTTTCTTCATTTTAGTTGTCGCCATTTATGACTATTATGCAGATAAAGACGATGAACTTAGCTTCCAAGAGTCATCTGTTATTTATGTGTTAAAGAAAAATGATGATGGATGGTGGGAAGGTGTTATGGATGGAGTGACAGGATTATTTCCTGGAAATTATGTTGAAAGTTGTGTATAAACAGCTACAATTTTCAAATATTTTATAACTATTTAAATTATAACAACAGTTGCATAAAGTTATACTAGTATTTCTACATCAAGCTAGCTTCAATTGAAAGCCTTTTCTTATTTTAAGCTCCCATATATACATTTATAATTAATTATATTCAAAATAATTTCATAGGAAATGTCAAAATTTGCTGCATTAAATAAATTTATTATTAATTATTTTATAAAATAAACCTTCATGAGTAAAATGACATGAAAATAAACAAGAATAATTCGCTCTTAAAATGAAATTTATAACTGTCAAATTTCAATTTTCCGCCATATTGTTTTCTTTTAACAAGTTAGTATTCCAAAATTTCTTAAAATCATGGTAAGTTCTTATTAATTCTTTACTAAATATTCAGGAACTAAGAATTAATTAATTTATGATATTGATAGACATCAATTTTTCTAATCAAATTGGAAGGAAAGCTGGAAAAATTTAAATACAATTTTCAAAGAATTTATAAACAAAATGATATTGGAACATGGTAATTTCTTATTATTAAATTTTAATGTAATGTTTATTTTATCATTATATTTTAGGACAATTTCAATTTCCGCTTCACCAAAAGAATTCACAGGAATAGTTATTTTGGTTCCAAAAAATCCCAACATTTATGTTGTTGCTGAGCAAATTCAATTAAAAATTGTCATACGAGAGTTGAAAAATGATAAAGCAAAGGGAGAATCTTTGAAATTAGAAGACATTCGAGCTATTGAGATAAAAGCTAAATTCTTCTCAGAACTGATTTACACATTCGATTTTAGATATACAAGTAAATAATTTTAATTAAAAATTTCTCAATTATGTTACAATTTTCTATTCATTTTTATAGCTAAAAGTTCTCCATCACTACATATTTCCAAATCAATTATTTTAATGGTAATTAACACTTTTAGCACATTAATGTGTATAGTATTTTAATTACTCTTTTTTTAGGTTGAGATGCCTACGATTCCAGATATATTAAACCCAGAAGATGCAACAAAATTAAAGAAAATTTGTGATCGAAAAGAAAATTGTGATGTTAGATTAATCGTTCAAGATAGAAAGCTTAAAGCACACAAAGCTATCTTAGAAAAATGTGAAGTCTTTAAAAAAATGTTTGATAAAAATCTTGATGTCATACAAATTGACGATGTTGAATATGATGTCTTAGTGGAAATGTGTCGCTTTTTGTATTGTAATGACTTCTTCTATAAAGAAACTATTACTAAAAAGCTCATTGTGGCAGCTAAGAATTACATGATTACTGATTTAGTGGAAAAATGCGAAGAATATTTGATTGATCAAATCGATTTTTATAACGCTATCGAAATTTTGATTCAAGCTGACCAAATGAAAATGGAAAAAATGCGTGATGCTGCAATCGATTATATTATAAGGTATTTCATTCTAATTTTCTTTTGATCTTTTAATTTACCGTTTCTTTTACAATAGCAATCGCCAAACATTTTTACTCACTCCAGAATGGGGCAATCTTAAAAAGAATTACAAAGCTTTAGTTTTGTTGATCAACGAAAAGATTATGAGCAATAATAATTGAATAAAACATTGCAACTATTTATAAATTAACAATAATTTGAAATGATTAAGTACCTGAAAATAATTAAATTTAAACATTTAATATTGAAAATAATAAATTTATAATAAATGAAAATATTTAATAACACAATTATCTAAATATGTGCTTAGGAAATAAATTTTATTATCGTGTTTATCGTAATTTTAGGAATCACATGAAGAAGTTTAAAATGAATCACATTTTACTTTTGAAATTTAGGTGCTTTGTTCGTCAAAAACCAAAGAATACCGAAAAGAAAAGCTGGTGGGCTAGTATGTTCGCTACCTTGTTTCATCATCTCTTTTGCTTCATCAATCGACATCTCTACAACCTCTATCATTTCGTCTTCAACTCCACCACCTGCGCCTTTTATTTTATCGTCATCAGTTACTTCAACATAGTATAAAATTTGTAAGCTTCCTGTCGTACCCACACCGCTACGGTAACGCATAATTTCTTCAATTCTTTCTACTGGCACATCATATCCACATTCTTCAATCAACTCTTCTCGAGCGATTTCATTTATTGGTATATTTTTGTCAATGATACCAGCACAAAGCTCTAATGTAATTGCTTCTTTTGGATGGTGTTTATTCAAGTCTATTTTTCCTGTTTTCTCGAGATCTTCTGCAATCAATCCGTAGAAAACTGCAGGTCTAAAAATGAATAATTGTAATAAAATAAAATTTTTCTCACTTATTATCATTTACCTAAATTGTTTAACAAGTATCAATTTATTACGAGTGGTGTTAAACGTAATTATAGCTACGCTATCATGAGCTTTTACTAAATCTATATTGTATTGCATAAGTTTATAAGAATTATTAAAATCAATTTATTCAATGTCAATTAAATTTTACCCCAATTTTTCTCTTTTCCACATTGTGTATAGTACAATCGAAATGGTTTCATATAAGGTGAATCATCAGGCAGTTTACCAACGCGAACAGCTGTTACATTATCCATTTTAAGCTAATTAATTTTTCTTAAATTAATGTTAAGAAATTTTTAAAAAAATTTTATAAAATAAACAGATTCGATATAAAAAGATGCAAAAGTTTTGCATCACTTTTTGAACCGGTTCAAATAATTTCCATGCTTATTTCTCAAAACAATATTTGAAATAAAATAAATTTATAAAAAATAAAGTGAAATGGCACCGATCATTAAGAAAAATAAAAAGAAATCAATTAAGAAAGCAGGACCAGCTAAGAAGGAGTCGAAATTCTTTTCGCAAGCAGTAAGTTTAAATTAAAAATTAAAGAAATATTTTTGCGGCTTTCACTCACATGTTAAATTTTAATTCTCAAATAGCTTGTGAACAGAAGGAAAACAAAATCTAAGAAAAAGCGGCCAAAGACAAAAGGTTTGGTTTATATTAAGAATCTTCCTCATGGATTTTATGAAGAGCAGTTACGTGGATATTTTTCTCAATTCGGTGCTATAACAAGATTGCGTTTAGGTCGTTCGCCATCAACACTCAATTCACGTGGATATGCATTTATTGAATTTCGTTATCCTGAAGTAGCTCAGATTGCAGCTGAAGCTATGAATAACTATCTTATGTTTCATCGATTGATTAAAACCAAGTATATTGCACCAGAGGACATTCATCATGATTACTTTAGAAGCAATATTTACACAATCAGAAAAGATGGAGAGAAAATTTTGACATCGAAAAAATTACTTGCTCGCCATGCAAATGTTGAGCAAACAAATAGACTTATGACAGATGAGGATCAAAAGAATCGCATCAAAGCGGCAACAAAGAGACACAGAAAGCGAAAAGGCATTCTCGAAAAACTTGGGATTGATTTTGACATTGATTCAGTTGCCAAAAATTTGGATGAAAAAGTCATTGCAAAACCAGAACAGCAAAAATTAACTATTAATAATTTAAATGATGAAGATTTAGATGATAGTGCTGATGAGACATTTGATCCATCAAAATTCGATATTGCATCAGAAGATGAATTTGAAGATTATCAGTATGAAACTGAGGATTCTTTGAGTGATGAAGAAAATGCAAAGGAAAAAGCACTAAAAGTAGCTAAAGAAGTTAAAGTAAAGAAAGTAACAGAGAAAAAAGCAAATTCACAAACAGAGGAAAAAGCAAAGCTAGAAAAAGAGAAAAAGGTAAAACCAGAAACGAAAAGTGCTAAGAAAAAAGCAGATTTAGAACCGAAAATCACAAAGAAACGACAATTAGCTGAGAAGAAAGAACCAAAAGTTAATTTAAAGGTGACTGAAAAGCCAAAAACTACAGCAAAAAAGTCAAAAGAGACAAATGATCTAGCAAAAGGCGCAGTTAAAAAGACTGCAAAACCCATTAAGAAAACAGCAACACAGAAAACTACTGTAAAAGAACCCGTTCAAAAGAAACTCAAAAAAGTTAAATAATTAAAATTGTGTAAAATTTTATAAAGAATTTTAATTGAAATAATAAAACATTGAATTATTTACATAAATTACAAACACTGATTTATTCTGGACCACTTTCTATATCGGCTCCTTTTACGGATCGCTTAAATTTCATTCGCCGATTTTGAAACCATACTTTTACTTGTCTCTCAGATAAACCCAATGCTACTGCTATCTCATATCGTCGCAATCTTGTTAAATAATTGGAATTTGAAAATTCAAATTCAAGATTTTTGACTTGTTCCTTTGTGAAAGCTGTTCTTTCTTTTCGATTCGAAATTAACGATGATGGTGAAGAAATTTGATCATCTGTGGAAAAATAAAATATTGATAAAAATAAATCATTAAGATGTATGTAATTTAAAATATGGAGTTCAGTACTGAATGTTCTAGTGTTTGAGTTTTTTAGTGTTTAGTACTAAGCATTCAGTATTTGTAATTTTAGGTGCTCAGCACTAATTGAATGAATTTTTTGTGTTCAGCACAAGAATTTTAGTGTTTCGACTAGTTCAATTAATGTTTAAGTGTTTTGATTGACAATTGATATTTCTTACCTAAATCAATAAGTTTCGCTCTCTTTTCAATTTTCTCCTTCTTTAGGTTTTCTTTTTTTACTAATTTTTCTTCAATTTTAATGCACTTTTTTGAATTTTTTTCAACATCCCAATATCCATAATTGTCACATGGTTCAATAAAATTATTATTAATATGATCTTTGATTGGTTTATAAGTGTCACAGTAAAATTTTTCACCATCACTTTTAATGTTAGTTTTATTTGAATCAAATTGTTGTTGAGGAACTTCAAAATCACAATAGTCTGAAGGAGTAGGTGGTGTGTTTGCAATAAAATATTCTTTTTGATTTTCACAATCATATTTTCTTATCCAATTTTGCTCAAATGAAGAATTTTGATATCCATAATCATAGTTGGGATAGTAATAGTGATGATGATGAAAATTTGGATTGTAATTGTTGTAAATATTTAAAGGTGTTTGCTGACAATTGAATGAACTTTCTGTCTGATGATCACCAAAATAATTTGACTGAATTGATGAATTTTGTAATTTATTTGAAAGCATTGACGGTACACAATGCTCAAAATATGTTTCACTACTTTTATTCACATTTGGTGTATACATTTTTGGTCAATAAAAAATCAAATTAAATACTTAAGGAAAAAATTCTTTATGGTCCGAATGAGTCAACGTCACGATCACATCTGAACTAAAAAAGAAGAAGTGGAAGAAAAATTCTCATCTGTTTTTAATATTTTCTTATGCAAGATGATCGTTAGCCAATGAGAATCGAAAGATCCAGATTTTTTCTGAAAAACTATTTTTATTGGCTTTTTACTTCCAATGCTCCTCCTTTAAAAAATTTCCAAGAATTTCAAACGTTATAAATCTGTCTGATAAATGTTTTTATTTTTGATCATTGTAAATTATAAACTAATGACTCATTTATCAGATGAAAAATGTAATTGTAAAAAGAAATCAAAATTAAAATCGTTTTAATTTGGATTCTATTGTTATGAATAAAAAACTTTAGTGCAAAGTTTTAAAATTTAATTTCAATTTTATTAAAATTTAATAACAAAAGTTAATGAAAATAATGAAATTTGTAACATTTCAAAAAATTAATTATTTAAGACGATTTTCATTGGGAAATTAGGCTTTTTAACATCGACAATTTTCATAATGAAAAACTTTCATTAAAGATTTTCAAAGACAAAATTTATTTTGTAAAACAAATCTTACAAAATTCTTTAAATTTTAATAATTTTAATCTTTATTAGCATATTTAGAGATTAAATAGATTTAACAAACATTCATTAGTAGTGAACTCACATACTCCCTCATAGAACTTTAAAATTCTCTCACAATCGTAACTTTTTATGATCAAGAAATTTATAATTGAAAGATTAATTACCATTTTTATATGAAATCTACTTAGCTACTGTATCACATTCACACTCATTTTGTCTTTAGCGAGGGTTGACAATGACGATGCCTGTTTGGTGAGAAAAGCAACAGCAGGAAATAACAATAGTCTTGTTTTGATTTCTTTTCCGTCGCTGACAAGTCGAGAGTGAGAAAAATTTGAAAATTGTATCACAGAGTGAGATGAAAATAAAGTGACTGTCATCGGACACTAAAATAACATATATTCACAGCTCACAGAATTTTATGTCATGAGTATTTTGTAAAAATCAACAGAACTAATTAGCGATTTTATTTATTTAAGAATTGAAAACTAACTTTTTTGTGTCATATGATTGAATGAAGAGATAAGACACTTGTTGAAAGGAAGACGATCACCTTTTTGACTCAGTATATCCTTAATAAATTACTCATATGATATTTTCTTAGAAATGAAGATGTCCTTAATTGGAAATCTCCTCCTTTTTCGACATAAATAAATATATCGAAAAGAAAGATAGGAAGAAATTTGAGAATAGAAAGTGTGCATATAGAATTTCTAGACAGAATGTCTGTAACATGATGCATTGCTGCATCAAGAGAATTTTATTGCCAAAAATTTTAGAAATTTTTCTCGTTAAAATCATTCAAAAATGAATGTAAATTACTGCACATTGTGTTAATTATTCATTCATAAAGTTACTCATTCTTTTTCCTTCATGCAATTTTAATTGCAAACAAAATGAGCCATAAAACCTTTCTCGTTAATGTTTTATTAAACAGCGAAAAGAATTGAAATGCAAAAAAGAGAGAGAAAAAATTATGATACAATGAATAGAATGTGTTATTGAGAACATTATTTTACATCACAAAGGCATGATCTTGCGACATATGTCAAGCATACATAAGTTAATGTGAGCAATTAAAAATCTCTTTTCACGGTTACGCGATCGATTAAGAAAATTGAAATGTAAACGTTTCATGACTCAGAACGGAAGAATATAAAACAAATAAGTTAATTAATAGAAATTGTTGCTTTCTGTTCACTGATATTTACGTCATTTCCCTAACTGAACTGAACTGCAATTCATTGAGTGATTTATAGAGTTTTTGTTGGCCACTTATGAAAATAAGACAACTGAATGTGAGGGTGTAGCCATTGACACTTAATTTGTCTCAATTAAGGGAAAAGAAGGAATATTTTAAGGATTATAACTCTGAAAAATTTCACAGCTCAAGTTATTTATTTTGTTTCTTTAGAAAAAGCAAATAAGCAGCAAGAAATTTCCTTTCTTTTTATTCAACAAAATGTTGTGGTAACGATAATGTTGTTGTTTTCACTTTTCCACTTGAAAAGGACACGTGTTGAATTCGTCTTGATGCTTCTTTAAAGGATATGCTTGCATGAATCTGGTGATAATAAATCTTAATTTAGAAGGAAACAAACTGATAAATTTTTGAGTTTTTCACTTTTTAAGAATTAAATTTACCGTAAATTTCTGTAGAAAATAAGATTTGTGCTTGGGTTTGTGTATTTATATAACTTTTACTTAAGCAAGAACTGGAAATTGTAAATAAAGAAAAATTTTTTGTTTTTGATAAGTAAACTGTAAATTATTCACATGTTAAACAATTCGAAATTTACTTTATTTTTGGGAAATTTGAAATTTCTGAAGACTGTTCAACTCAATCTTGTTTATTGTTTAAGAGCTAAATTTAATTGAAAGTTTCAAAATTTGAAACTGAAAATGAGTTTTAATAAATTTATTTGCAAAAAAAGAAAAACTTCAAACAAAGAAAGTATATATAGTAATAAAATATAGCGATATAATGTTCGAGCACACATTTTCACACCTAAGTGTACCTACCTAGAAATAATGAATAAACAATTTCACCAAGTTATTATTTGGTTGAAAAGTCAGAAAACCTTCTAAGAATTCACAGAATAAAAACCTTCTGAACCTTTATATCAAATTGTTTTAGGAAAAGAAAATATTTAATAAATATACAAAAAGAACTGAAACAAGTTAAAAAAACTAGTTTATTGCGTTTATTTAAAAATACTAACAATAAATCATGAATGCTTGAATTTTAAAATCATCACGACAAATTTTCACAATCAGATGTCTCTTTATTTGAATTTTAGAAAACCGTTAAATAAGAAGTATTATAATTTGAAAAAATATTTTCCTTTAATTGCAAGTCAATTAAGTTAATATCATGAACTAATTACATGATTGACATGAATCAATATATTTTTGGAGTAGAAAAAGGTTAGTATTGCATAATTTCCTCAATGAAAAAGTATCAAATTTCTTCAACCTAACACATTGACCTAAGACTGAAATTTGATACTAAAGGAAGAACGAAAAAGGACACACAACGCAATTTCATTCATTCAAAAAAATAAAATAATCTTTTCATAGCCCTAAACATTCGGTAATTAACAATTTTAATTTAAAAGTTAATTAATTTGTTAATCATTAAATAATTTTAAAACTTTTCCACTCAGTATTTAATCATCTTATGCTAATTTCTCATCCTCACTTTTATCAATAAATAGAAAATAAAAACTTTTCTTCTTCTTCATCATCGTTTGCTGTTATAATAAAAGTTTTCAATCAATCAACAAGAATTTATTCTCATTTAAAGTTGAGACTCAAGACTCATGAAAAACACTTCAAAGATTTTCAATAACTTCAATCTCGGCTAGTCTTTATTGAAATTTATGTTTCCTTAAGCATATTGGCAGACACTCTGTCGTCAATACGATACTTTTCTTTTTCAACTTGACACCACCTTCACAAAAAACACATAACAAGACAGCTTATTTCTCTCAACCATATGTCCTTTCCTGTTTCCATTCTTTTTCTTTGTAATTGGATCATCAAGGAGATAAATTTTTTTTTGACAAGTGATTTAAGAGTTCATGTTTCCTTGTATTGAAGTTCATAAAATATGCAATTTTTATTTATGGACTGAAGACGAAGGATTTTTGAAAATATTTTAGATTTTTTCAAGAGGAAACAACTTTTGATAGTTAAAACAAAGTAAAAAAATCAAACTATTTTTGGGTTTTTAAAAACACTTCAATAGAAAAAATAATTTATAAATTCTTTAATCCAATTTCCTATTAAAAAGAATTCAATAACAAAAGCAAAAGTTTTTATTTTATCAAAAAAGGTCACTACTCAAGTATCGAAAAATTTCAGTTATCTTCTTCTGTTTTTCCCGCAAGTTTCAGTGAGATTTGTTGTTTTAGGTTAACAGAGATAAACTTACCAAAGTGTCAATGTTTATTATCATAAGTAAGCTAAAAAAATTGTTTTTCTTAAAGACAAATGTCTGTTTAACTATAAAAACAAGATAAGGGATGATATAATAAATTAAAAATACTCTTTAAACTGTATTAAAGTGTTGACAGAATAATTTATATAATTTAAAGAATTCAAATGAACAAAAGCAACCAAAAGTGATTAAATAGAAAATTGTTGAATTTATCACCTTTCTCTCATGTGTTTAAAATTTAATTCAACTCATCAAATATTTAATTAACAAATTGCTCTGACAATTCTCATTGTGAGAAATTCACATTTTATCTTCTATTATGTGAATTTTTTTTTAATTTATCGTTTATGTGAATGAGAAAATTGAAATTTCATGTTTCTCTACGAAAATTCTATTCTATTCGTTTCAAAAGAAACGATTGTGCCCATTCATGCATTTATTCCTAAATCATTGCTAGAGAAGCATATTATGCAATTTGTAGTGTTTAATTACTGGATTTGTATTGAATAATTGATATATCAAAGCATTCTGAATACAAAAGACTTAAATTAGATTAATTGATTGGCATTTTGCTTACATTATAGTTTTAGTGTCGAACGACAAACTTTTAAATGACAAAAATTGAAATTTATAGTTTGTTAAATGTGGCAAATGATGAAGAAAGTTTTATTTAACTTCTCTCAAAGCTGATCATGCACTGACCTCGCTTGATGAATTGTGTACATAATGAAAACTCTTTAAACGATAAAGTTTTTGTATCACTCTTCATCAGTATTTAAACTCATCAAAGTGTTGAATTCGTGACTAGAACTGCATAAAATTCTCGCTTTAACATCATAATCAGTTTAAAAGTTTCAAAATAATAATTAGTGAAGACGATAAGAGATTTGTAGAGAGAATTTTCAACTCAGAGAGCTGCAAACATAAGTTATTATCATCATTTTTCTCTTGAAATGCATTTAATTCCTGAAAATATGTTCCTTTTTCCTACTCTTACTATAGAAACTTTTTCTTCTTTTCCATAGCATTTATTCTTGCTACTGCTACTCTAGAAAAGTTGTGCAATTACTAAGAATGAGGATGCACTTAAGTGCTTGTAAATAGAAAAACTTGTCACTACAGACTGATGATGTATATTGAAGGAAACCTTCTTTTACGCGCAGCACTCAATTTTATGTAAATTCTCTGCTGTTGACATTATTTTATGTCGTAATAACATTGAAAATGAATAAGAAGTTCTAAAAGGTGAGGAAATTAAATTTTTCAAGTATTAATAGATGAGAACAAGAATAGAATAAAAAGTTTAAAAGTTGAAAATTTTAAAAGTTAAAGAGTGTTCTCTGATAATTTTAAGTATTTTGTTCTTTTATTTAAAGTTATCTCACATTACACATTGCTCTTAAAGTAATAATAAAAGAAAAGCATACATTTTCACATTCATCCTGTCAAAATCAAACAGCAAAACAATGTCGAATACAAAGAAGCAAATTATATTGTAGATTAAAGATGAGAAAAGCAGAATCATGTCGTTGGCAAGTTCATACGTAACTTACTTGGTTTTGTTATTGGCATGAATTTTCCATATGCTCTCCTCCTTTTGTATCACAATTACATAATGAATTTTCAAGTGTTCAATGATGAGAATAAAGCTGCATTCAGCACAATTTTTTTTGTTCTCTTCTATTCACTATAGAAATTTTACATGGTTAGATACTTCCGTTAGACTTATTCTACTTACTGTTTTGCTTGTATGAACTCAGAATGTATTAAAGCTTAGTTCATTTCATTCATGCAACAGTTGTTCTTTTCATCATTTCACTCGCGTTGTTTCTTTTTTTTCTACTTCCGAGAATTTTTAAATTAAAAGTGTGTTGTAAAGCAAAGCAAAAAAGGTTTATATATGTGTGCTAAAGTTCAAAACAAGTTATTAAAATTGGAGTTTTACTCTTCCTTCTATCAAAAACATTTTACATCATTCACAGTGCAAACACAAATTTTTTTATTACACTTCTCTTCCTGTAAACGTTAATCAAAAACAATTGCTACAGTAACGCACGTTGTATTGCGAAATATTTATGTTTTAAAAGAATAATGGTAGATAAGTAGAACAAGAAATTAAAAAGTGTTGAAATTAAATTTGAAAGAAAAATTGAAACTTGTTTTAATTTACTTAGACATCGTTTGAAAAATATTTTACCCTTTTGATATTTAACTATTGTTGTTGTATTCTTAATGTGATCGTACTTAAAATGATTAAGAACATTTATTTTTACTTAGAATTATGAAATTCAGAGATTTTTGTGTCAAAAATAATTCTTTTGTTTCGTTTACTTTAAAAAATTTTATGAAAAAGAAATTGCCATTCATTCATGAATTTTTCAAACAATCCTATGTTCTTACTTCTTTATTTATCATCAATTTGAGCTTTATAACTTATATTTTTAATTTTTCAAATCAAGCTTATATTGACAAAAAAAATAAAACGTTTCAATTTACGTTTTTATCTTTATCATTTGTATAAACGACAAGACTAATGTTTATTTAACAATAGAGCAAAAAAGAAAGAATAGAAGTGAGGAAAATGAAAAAGTATAAGCTTAAAATGTTTTTATTTCTTTTGAATTCTTCAAAAAAGGGTGAAACGATTCAAAAATGATGTCATGTTGTGGAAAAAGATGAAAACGTTATTTCCTTTAGTAACGATAAATGCAAACATAAAAGAATTTTGAATAGAAGCAAGATGGGTTTCAAGATTATAAAAGAAAGCAGTTATTGAAATCTGAATAGGTCAATACAAAATGAAAAAAGAGAACCTTTGAAAAATTTATTTGAGGGCAATCATCAAATTTTTCAATCTTCTTACACATCAGCAGCAGTAACTGCCCTATGGCAATGATTTAGTTATTAATTCATCGCTATGACGATACACTCTGTAAACTATTGGTCTATAAATAATTTTTTTATTTGCATCGTCTGCACCAATTCACATTCAAATTATCTAATGATAACTCACTGACCGGAATTAATTAGAGATTTTTTTGATGTCTAGCTCACATATATATTACATTCCAAAAAATTGTTTTCTCTTTCTTCACTTCCTTTATATGATTCAATGAGCATTCTGTTATTGATATTTCTTTTGCATTTTATTTTGAATGTTGAACTTCAATAACAGTAGATTTGCATGTTTGTAAAGAAGAATGAATAATACACACGAGAATGAACAATGACATGTATATGTATCGACATGCATTAGGAAGTGAAGTTTATTTTCAATCAGATAATGACGATTAATTGATATGTTTGTATTATGAAATTTATTTATAGTGAAGACAGTTTTAAGGAAAATTTTAAAATTACTGAATTTTCAAATTTAAATTTTTTTAAACCGTTGTGAAGAATTAATAAACTAAACGAAGTTATTTATATGAAATAATTAATTTTAGCTAATTTGATTCAATTTACATATATAAAGTAAATTTGCTTATATCTTTACCTTAAATTCATTTCTTATTTTTTTCCTTCGTAAACAAATATCCTTAATGAGTGATTTTTATTTGCAATCACGTGCGTTGTGTTTTTGTCTCTTTTTCACCTACCCAAAAATGTAGGGGAAATATCCTAAGCTAGACAAGTTACGATAATTCACATATAAAATTTGGGACTAGCTGCGAATAAATTATATCATTTTTACATATTTTTGGCTTCAATTCAAGGAAATAAAAGATATCAGTAACAATCTCTGAATAAACAAATAGTCAAAAAAACAACAGTATGAATGATTGGTTGCAAGCAGTAAGGAAAAGATTGATGAGACCATCGAGTCATTACCACATTTAGGAGTTACTCATATGTAGTTAAATTTTTTTCATATGAAAATGCTTTAAACGTTCCATTTTTATGATACAATCGTAAAAGGATTATGTTGTGGCAGAAAAATGAGAGGTTTTATTTCCCACACACTTACTCGTCTTTAAATGGCAATGATTTATTAATGACATTCAGAATGGATGATTTTTTTTTGCATTTTTATGAGTTTTTAAATATCTCGTATACTAATTTAAATTAGATTTGCTTGAGACAAAATTACTCTGCTATTTTTAAATTTATTAAATTAATCTCCCAATATCTTCAACAATGAAAATTTTTATCTTTTATGAATTAAGTTCTTTAATGAAAATTGTTTTCCTTTGTGCTACAGTAAGTAAATTTAGCTTTTTGTACATGTAAGCTGAAAGCATTTATCAAAGAAATAGATGATAGACAAAAGAGAAAAAATATATCAAAGTCTATGTTACAAAAGGCAAGCTATTTTATATCTCAATGGACATAAATAATTTTAAATTATAACAAATTGTTGGCAAAAATATTTAATAATTGACAAAGAAATTTTTCATCTGATGTGATTTGTTTTACTGTTACTTGGTGACTACAGTAAAAATATTTTTATTAAATGTCAATTCTATCATAATTTTTCAAGGACAGAGAAGTCTTTGATTTCATTTTAATTTATTTATACCAGAATTCGAAACTAATTAAAGTTCAAACAAATTTTTAGTCGATTATAAATAAATTATTAATCAATTAAATTTTAATTGATGATTTTAACCGATCAAAATTTTGGTTAGTCGCAGACTATAATCGATTTTAGTCATATAAAATTAAAATTTTTTCGGTTAAAATTGATTTGGAACAGGACTAAAATTTAGTTGAATAGTATTTTATTGAAAATTAGTCATGAGACGATTTCAAACTCTGCTCCACACAAGTCAAAAAATCAAAGACTTCTTACGCTTTGCAGTTTTTACGAGCTATGATTTAAAAATATATTTTGATGCCCAATCACTTTTCTGGCCCACAGAAAAGTTCAAGGTTACAATCTAAAACCTTTATTTAATTACTTTGAATTTATTCCAAAAATTATTAATTAGTACTAAATAGTTTTTTGTTTGATCTAATGTTCAAGAGTGGAATATTTTTCAAAAAGATAATATCCTTGAAGGCGTTAATAGCAAAAATCACGGGGAAAGGCTTTGATAGCGAGAAGGTGAATAAACAGTGAAAGTCAGATATTTTGCATGAAAATGATAAGAAAATGTTTTGTATTTCAATAAAATCTTTGAGTAAAAGTTTTTTAATAGGTTCGCCAGTATGTGTACATTTTTTATTTTTATTTGTATACAACTAAGTCTTAGTTTCATATTACATTATTATGCATTTTCCAATCATTATAGAAACATATTTAACTTCCTTTTCCATATCAAAAACTTAATGCTTACATAAATTCAATAAATTTTCCACTTCATATATGAGTTGCTATGGCTTCATTTTAATTGATTTAATTTCTATTGAAAAAATTACTTCTATACATGTGAAGATTAGTTTCTGGATTTCTAAGAAAATTGTATTGATCTGAACTCTTATTTATTGCGCCTCCTACTAATCAAGCAAAAATTAATTAAACATTGTATAAGTTTCGTTTATTAGTAAATACGCAATTGTATAAATTATCACTAATTGGTTCATATCAATTAATGCGCAAAAATTCAAATTTCTTAATTTTAAATTTCTAATTGAATAAAAAATTAATTTTCCACATTGACATAAACTTTATTATGTGAAATCACATGCAGCATTTAAACAAGTTTTTAATTATAAAAAGAGGAAAAAAATGTTTTATGCATTTTTGCATAGAAGAAAATTTTCAAGCATTTTCCTGTTTTCAAGCTTTTCAAACAAAACATTCTTTATCATTCGTTCACACACCAAGTGGCACACACATTCATTAAAAATTAAAGCTTTTGCTCTCTCTAACATTCATAATAAAGAAGAAGGCAAAAATTATCTTCTCTAGTTCGCTTTGAGCATCTCCAATGTCCAAAAGTTTATCATTAATCAAATGAGAAGGCGAACGCTCTGAACTGGATATGACAAGAATTTTATTAATGTTTTTTTCTCTCATTGTTTGTATTTGTATCGACAACCATCTGCTGTTCGTTATATTAGTGACAATCAAAGCTTTATGAGCAACATTGAGAAAGGATACAAGTTCGAAATCAAAATATGGCTTCATTATTTTCCAATTTGATGACAACAGAGAAAAAAAAAGATTTTGACTCGCAGATTGGAATATTTTAGACATAAAACAAGAGCAGTTGGAATGAAACTTTTTTCCTAACTATTGTTGTGTGAATTTAATTGACTAGATGAATTTTTTGAACTCTGCTTGTCTAGTCTGAATCTTTTTTAGTTAGATTTAATAAAATTATTTATGAATATGCAAGAAAATTAAAACTTTTGTTTTATAATTTTAAACATGAACAAATTTTTAATCAACAAAACATTTAAATTTTAAAATTTCGTTATAAAAAAATTATTTGTTATTATCCTGCATGAAATATTTATTATAGCTCTTTGATAACAATTAAATATTTTATTTATTTTGATAATGAAACTTAATTTGTCAACCCTTTGTTGGCATTATTTTGCAACTGCCAACACTTGACCCTTTTTTATCTCAACAATAGTGTTTTGAGCAATATTTGTTTATGATTTTATGGTATAAAAACTGTCCTATTTCTCTGTGTAAAAATTTTGCTTTAATTTTTTTTTGAAGTTATGCAACAAGCAAAACATTTCGTTATCTTTATTTTTTACTTGAGAACATCTGAGTGAGTAAATGAAAGAGAGAATTCTCTCGCAGTGAGCAAAAGTAAACATTAAAATTTATTTAGAACATTTGAAGTTATTTTAATGTTTTCTGTAATATTTCAAGACATTTTTAATTGCGAAAAGTAAATAAGTAATTTGTAAGCAAATAAAAGTTCTTAATTTCTAAATCATGGATGATGAAATATTTAAAAATCTTCCACACAAAGTCTATCAGACTGCAGTCAATGAAATAGCAAAAGAAAAAAAATTCAATGACACAAATAAATATAAAATTGAATGCTCAGCTGGATCTGAAAAAGGTGACAATTACTTTGGCACAATGTTTCGTATTCAAATCAAATCGAAAGAAGATAATTCAATAAAACTGAGTTTAATAGCAAAGTTACCTCCACAAAATGAAGCAAAACGTGAAGAATTTCAAGCATCATTCGCATTTAAACGAGAAATTATGGCTTACAATGTCATTTTTCCTCTCTACAAACAATTTCAAGAGGAACATGGAATTGATGTTGAGAAAGATGGCTTTCATGAAATCTCACATTGTTACAAAACATTGAGTGATGAGCCACATGAGGGTATTTTTTTCGATGACTTAAGAATGAAAAATTTCAGTATGTATGATCGCTTTAAAGATGTTACAAAAGAACATGTGTTATTAGTGATGAGAGCTGTAGCAAAAATGCACGCAACCTTTTTCTGTCTCAAGGATCAGAAGCCTAAGCTCGTTGAAGAATATTGTTACATGGAGGACTTTATTATCTATCACTTGAGAAATCAGAAACCTCTCTTCAACTCATTTTATGAATGCCAAAAGAAGGAAGCATTTGAAGTCCTAGAAACTTGTGAAAATACTGATATGAAGAAGAAAATTAAGGAATTTTTGAATAGAAATCTGTTGAAGCTATTTGAGAGCACAGTTGGAAATAAAGTTGGTGAACCTTATGCAACAATTTGTCATGGTGATGTAAATTGAATGAACATCTTCAGTTTTGAATTGGATTAAAAGAATATTTTGTTTATTTTCAGTGTTGGAATAACAATATGATGTTTTTAAATGATGAAGTGAGTATAAATTCTTCATTCTTGTTTTAAAGTTATGAAAAATTCATTTTCTCTATTCTTATCTTTATAAATTTCTAGAAAAATGTTCCAATTGACATTCGACTTATTGATTTTCAAATATTACGCTATGCTCCACCAGTAACTGATTTAATTTATTATTTATTTACATCTGTAACTAAAGAGCTAAGACGTAAATATTATGATGAATTTCTTAATGTTTATTATATAACTCTATCTAGCTTCATTGAAAGGTAATTGAAGATTGAATCAATTAAGATTTTTACTGATTTTTATCAAATTTAGAGTTGGATCTAATCCACAAAAACTTTTTCCACGAGAGGCATTTGATGAACAATTGAAGAAATTTGGAAAATATGGCTTGTTCATGGCTGTTATCACATTACCAGCTGTTACAATTGATCAAAATGATACACTTGATTTAGATGCAATTTCAGAACAATTAAATGATTTAAATTCCAATGATAAATCAGCTATGGAATTGAAAGGATCGGAAAAGTATAAAGAAAGAATTAAAGGAATTTTTGAAGACATGTATGATTTTGGTTATATTTAAAAATTAATTAATACAATTTTAAAAATTTTAATTCAATTTAATGAAAAGTAAACGAATAATTTCATTTTTGATCATAAAAATTTTCGAACATTTAAAACTGGAATAAAATTTATTCTGAAATAACATGATAAATGTATCTTATAAGTTCATTGCAGTGTTCTCTCTCATTTTTGTATTTATTTAACTCTTATTTTATGAAGTAAAGTAATTAAAATAGAGAGAACAACAGTATATATTCAAAAGATAATTCTCTTATTCTCTCTTTCGTTCTCAGTCACAATTTTATTTTTAAACAGTTCAGATATAAACTACAAAATTTTCAGTAAATAAAAAATGGAAATTGAAAACTTTTCAAAACTTCCACATAAAATCTATCAAGAGGCTGTTGATAAAATTGCAAAATTGCACAAATTAGATGACAAGGAAAAGTTCAAAATTGAATATTCAGCTGGCTCAGCAAAAGGTGATAATTATCTCGGCTCAATGTTTCGCATTCAGATAAAGTGCAAAAAAGATAATTCAATTAAATTAAGTTTGGTTGCAAAATTTCCTCCACAAAATGTGATAAGACGAGAAGAATGTTTAGCTGAAGAAAGTTTTCGTCGTGAAATAGAATTTTATGACATTCTCATGCCAATATATAAAAATTTTCAAGTAAAAAAAGGACTTGAAATTTTTACTGAAGTTCCTAATCTTTATTCAATTTTGTCAAAACCACCACATGAAGCAATATTTTTTGAAGATTTAAAAGCAAGAAATTTTGAAATTTTCGATCGTTTAAAAGATTTTTCAAAAGATCATGTTATTTTGGTACTAAAAACTTTAGCAAAAATGCATGCAGTGTTCTTTTCTATAAAAGATCAAGAGTCAGAACTTATAAAGCAATTCATTGGAAGAGAAGATTATATTTTGTTTATAATTAACTCTGACAAGGCAATGTTGAATGCTTGGTATGAAGGTCAAAAGAAACTTGCTTTAGCAGCACATGAAAAAATTGAGAATATTGAAATGAAAAAGAAGATTGGAGATTTTATGAATGGAAATAATAAAGAAATGCTTGAGAAAATTATTGGTATAAATGTTGCTGAGCCTTATTCGACTATTTGTCATGGTGATGTAAGAAGTTGTTTATAATTCAAATGATTTATGAAAATTTGAAGATATATTTCTTCTTTTTAGATATGGAACAACAATATAATGTTTAAAAATAATGAAGTAAGTTCAAACTTTTCATTCTCTACACTTCTCATTAATTTTATATAATTATGACAGAATGGAAATCCAGTTGATGTTTGCTTACTTGATTATCAACTTATAAGATATTCATCACCTGTAATTGATGTTGTCCATTTTATTTTTACATCAACAACAAAAGAATTGAGAGATAAACATTATCAAGAGTTTTTAGATATTTACTATGAGACACTATCAAGTTCAATTAAAATGTATGTGAAAAGAGATGGATGAAATTCAATACATAAGAACATTTGGAAGTAAATGGTTAAAAGAAGCAAAAAAGAAAATATTTTTCACTTAATTTCCATTTGTTTGTGAAAATAAATTTGTTTCTTTTTTATCATTCTCTTCCAAATAATTTTCTCTTAATATAATTTCAAAATTTTTAATTAAAAATTCAACAATCTTTTTATAGTTTCAATTCAGATCCAGAAAAACTTTATCCGCGTCAAATTTTTGATCAACATTTGAAAAAATTTGGAAAATTTGGACTATATGTAGCAATTTTATTTTTGCCAGTTGCAACAGCAAATGCTGAAGAGACACCAGATCTAGATACTATTTCAGATCAAACTAAAACTTTAGAAAATGCTGAAAACCCAATAGTGGAATTTAAAGTTTCTGAAAGATATGAAAACAGAATTCTTGGAGTTTTTGAAGATATTTACAATTTGGATTACATATAACTGAGTAAATTGCAAAATAAGGCACCGCAAACAGAAATAAGTTTCATTCATTTTAACTTTACATGCCGTTTTTCTCAAAAACTGTTAGTTAAATATCACATGGTATGACATGACCATGTGTGATATAAAATTACGTTTACAGAGCCGTAAAAGAAATGAAATTATCTTTCTAATGATGCATAAAATGTCATATTTTAACTAACAATTTTTGATAAAGAAAAGTCTTAATTTTGATTGAATTAATTCATTTCTGCTTTCTACGTCTCAAATAATTTTTTCAAATGAACCTTTAAAGTATTTCAATTTGATAACATTTGGTTTTCTGTAACTTAGAGGAAATTTATGACCGACTTTAACTTCCTGCCTTAATGGAAATCGGAAAAATTGAATGGATGAAAACTCATCATCATGCACGGAGAAAAATATTTTATAACGAGCATAAAGTTTTTGTGATTTGTCCCTATAAAGGCAAATTTATAAGCGCTAAAAAGAAAATTTTTAAGTGTTATAAAACTTTTTATAAGAGTTATAACAGTTTTATAGCAGTTATAAAATTTTTATGACGTTTATAAAAAATTTTATAACATTTAAAAATTTTCTTTTTAGCGCTTATAAATTTGACGTTATAGGGACAAATCGCAAAAACTTTATGCTCAGTTATAAAATATTTTTCTCCGTGTGCTGAGACCTATCTAACAAGGTAAAGAATACTTCTCTATGACCTTCTGTTTCTGAGTTATGGATCGGACGGACGGAAAAAGTGGATATATAAGTGTTTTCTTTTCAAAGAAATTGTGATAGAAAATCATCTCTATCTTTATATTCATTTGAATCTTCATATTCATAATTTTCTGTAGTCGATGAATATGTAGTGTTATCTTTTTGAGTAGTTGAAACTGTTGTTGTATCAACATTAAATTCTGTAGTATTTTCAGGCGCTTCTGTGATGTAAACTTTGAACAAACCATACAAAAGAGTTGTTGCTTCAATTCCACGTCGTTTATTCATTTTTTCTAAATCTTGTTGTAGTTTCACTACACCAGGCCAAGGTTCATCATAATCGAAACCTAACGAACCATTAGGAAACACCCTTGGAACTTTCATCATCCATTTGAATGGTGCTTCTGTTGTGGTAGTAGTCGTTGTTGTTGCTGTGGTAGTTTCTGGAGGCAACGTCAGAGCTTGGGCAGTCCAAGAAGAATCGTTTTCTCTTTCTTCAACTACTTTCTCAAGAATACTATCTTGTCCTATGAGTTTTAGTAAAAATATATGCACTCTAGCTCCAATTGAAAGTGATTTTTCTGAGGTCTCAGCACACGGAGAAAAATAGTTTTGTAGGAATGAAATAAAGCTTGATAATTTTGCTATTTCTCCCTATAACGTCAAATTTATAAGCGCTAAAAAGAAAATTTTTAAATGTTATAAAATTTTAGTTGAATTAAAAGATTTTGTTGAATTACAGAAAATATTTTCTTTATTGAAAAGAGTTCCATTTTTGCAATAAATACTTCCGCTTCTCTCTTCATCATTATCATCACAATGAATAATTTGATCATTACAAATTAATGTTGAATTTTGCTCATTTGTTTCATAATTTTCTGTAGTATTTGTGACATTTGTTGAATTATCAATATCCTTTGAGACTTGTGGACAAATAATTTCAATTGTATTGTTCACACATTGATAAGTGAAGCCATTTTCAATTTGAATTTGTAATTGAACTAATTCAGTGTCGTAACAATACATTAATGGCTTATTTGCAGGAACGTTTAAAGGTAAAAGTGACACAAGTCCAAAAGCAGTTGCATCTCCTAAATTTGAATTAAATGAAATAGAAGAGTCAAAGATGAAAAATTATCAAATCTTACCAATAACTGCACTGGCTGGTAAAATTTTATCTTCACCAGGAATTTTGTTATTAAAATATGGAGCTTGAGTTGTTGCTCGCCAACTTCTGTCTTCATTTTCACTCCAGCTTCTTCTGTGATAGTCATTGTTATGATAATAATGAGAGCTTCTGCCCCATGTTCGACCATGATGAACTCCAGCACTATAGAATAAAGCATTGCTCAAAAAATTTGATCCACTTTGAGCATTTCCATAATAATTGTTTGAAATATAAGTGTTGCTTCCAGGTCCGGAATTTCCAAATGATTTTCCATAAGCTTTGTCCATTCCATTATGTCTATGACTAATATATTGTCCAAGACCTGTTGAATATGTGTTGTATTTATTAGCACTTGAGTATGATGGATAGTAATTGTTTGAACTGTAAGATGGTGGTCCTGAATGATAAGAAGGAGAATAAGAAGAATAATGGTGCGAAGGAGAAGAAGAATGTGATGATGAAGGTTTTGAACTTCCAAACCAACTGCCACTACTGAACCATCCACCACTTTTACTTCCACTACTACTGCTGCTTTTACTTGAACTGCTGCTACTTTTGCTTGAACTTCTGCCTGATAAACGACGAAAAATACAATTTTCTTCTTTTTTACTTCAAGTTAATTTTACCTCTACTTGAGCTAAATCCACGCCCACCTTTGGCCTCACATTCACTTAATATGATGAAAAATACAATAATTATGCATAAAAAGGTCAAATTGAGTTTTATTTTCATTATCACTTTTTTATTGTTGCTTATAAATCTTTTAAATAATGATAATTGTGCGCTCTTTTTTTAAGACTGATCTTCATTGAGTGTTAATCGGATGAGTGTTTAAAAGAGACTATTTTATTTTAATTTGCTCATGATGTTTTTATTTTGAATTTTGAGTTGGTTAAGATGATAAGAGAATGAAAATAAATTGTAAAATTTATTTGTATTAAAATAATTGTAAACATATCAGAAGATTAATTTAAGTAAACAAATGAGAGATTAATTGTATGAACATTTTTAAACAACGCATTTTAAGAAACTTTTGAAAAAATCAAGGAAACTAATTTCTCAATTAATTCAAAACTTTACTTTTTTAAATCACATAACATCATCTTAAAATTTTCAATTTATTTTCGCTTCATTGTAAACATTCCTAATTTTTTTAAATTTTTGTTTTTGATAAATTTTTTAAATTCCTAAAAAGCCACATAAAAATTCACTACATTTGATTAGTCATGACATGGAAACAGTAATTAATATTTTTAATCAAAAGCGGCCAAAAATAAAAATAGATCAATTACTCAAAGACCCTTAAATTTCAAAAGCTAGAAATCATATGAATATTAAAATATATCACACGAACTAGTACAACATTCATTGATCAAAATTAATAAATAAAATGAATTCGACAAGAAATTTGATGGCATGTTTTTGAAAACTTCGGCAGGCTCTTATAATAGAGAAAAAATGGTATACTAAACAAAAACTTTAATTTGCAATGTAAACTTTACAATCTTTGCAATATTTTCGTTTACTAAACACACGTGAATGACAGACAATTAAGTTTATTAGCAATTTTTTTTGTTACTTTTCATTTAAGAATTACGGCTAGTCATTCTAATGATTTATATACATCATTAAATTTTACTAAAAATTTTTCATATAAAGAAATAAATTTATACAGTTGAAGTTAAATATTGAAATCTGATATCTCTCTAATACTATTATTATTATTTGCTAGAACAATTTTAAAAAAATTGTGAATGATAAGATAATTTTATTGTATATAAATCACATAGAGATTCTCACATATTTTCTCAGTCATAAGTTGAGTTCTTAACCATTCAGATAAAATAATTTAGAGAATAAAAAATGGAAATTGAAAACTTTTCAAAACTTCCACATAAAATCTATCAAGAGGCTGTTGATAAAATTGCAAAATTGCACAAATTAGATGACAAGGAAAAGTTCAAAATTGAATATTCAGCTGGCTCAGCAAAAGGTGATAACTATCTCGGCTCAATGTTTCGCATTCAGATAAAGTGCAAAAAAGATAATTCAATTAAATTAAGTTTGATTGCAAAATTGCCACCGCAGAGTGAAGCAAGACGTGAAGAGCTTCAAGTAGGCTATGCTTTTAACAAAGAAATAGAATTTTATGACATTCTCATACCAATGTATAAAAAGTTTCAAGAGGAAAAAGGCATTGATGCGCAAACAGAAGGATTTCATGAAACACCAAAAGTATTTTTGACAATAAATGAAGCTCCTTATGAATCAATATTTTTTGAAGATTTGAAAGCGAGGAATTTTGAAATGTTTGATCGTTTTAAAGATGTAACAAAGGAACATGTCATAATTGTGTTGAAAGCTTTAGCAAAAATGCACGCACTTTTTTTCTGCATCAGAGATCAAAAGCCAGAACTTGTAAAACAATTCATTGGAATGGAAGACTTTTTGCTTTATCTCATAAGAAAAGGTACAACATTATTAAACGCTTGGTATGAAGGACAGAAAGTACATGCATTAAAAGCAATTAAAAAAATTAAAAATCATGATATTAAAAAGAAGATTGAAGAATTTATGAATGGAAACATGGAAGAATTTCTTAATGAAGTCATTGGAATAAATGTTGCTGAGCCTTATTCTACTATTTGTCATGGTGATGTAAGAGAATTGTTGAAATAATGTTTTAAAAAGGATTTAAATGAATATTATTTTCTTTATTCTAGGTTTGGAATAACAACATGATGTTCAAATTTAATGAAGTAAGTAAAATTTTATTAAGCTTTCTAAAATTTCTAATGAAAACTCTTCATAATTTATAGAAAAGAATTCCAATAGAAGTCAGCTTTTATGACTTTCAAATTATTCGATATGCATCACCAGTAATTGATGTCGTTCATTACATTTTCACTTGCACAACAAAAGAATTAAGAAATAAATATTACAAAGAGTTTTTAGATATTTACTATGAAACATTGACAAGCTTCATAAAAAGGTAATTGAGAAAATTTGACACATTGAATGCCTGGGTAATAGGTTCATTAAATTTTAAATTTATTTAGACTTGATTCAGACCCAGAAAAACTTTATCCAAGACACATTTTTGATGAGCATTTAAAGAAATTTGGAAAATTTGGACTTTATATGGGAATTCTTGTTTTACCAACTGCTACTTGTAATGCTGAAGATGCACCAGATTTAGATGAAGTTTCTGAAAAAGTTAACAAAGCACAAAATGGAGAAAAACATACCGTTGATTTTGTTCCTTCTGAAATATATGAAAAAAGAATGATTGGTGTTTTCGAAGATATTTACAATTTTGGATATATTTAAATGATAAAATCAATATGTTTGTTGAAAGAATTTTTAGGCGATTTAAGTTCTTTTGTGAAAAATTTCAAAATAAATAATGAATTTTCTATAAATAACAAACATTTAGATATGGTGGTTTTTTAGATCAAATTTTTCATTCACATCAAGAAAAAACAATTTTTACAGACTTTAAGCAAGTCAAATTTCGACAAACCAATATTTTGGACGAAATTTTAGCTGTACTTTAACCTATTTTGACCGCTAATATATTTTGGCCGAAACTTTCTTATGCTTTAAAGGTCGAAATTTAAGCGAAAATTAAATTCAAAATCTTTGTAAAAAATGAGACTTGTTAAGTTACTTTGAAGCTATCATGACTTAAAATATAAAATTTTTAATTTGCGGATGACTTAATTTAAAATTTGATCAAAAATTTATGCAGAAACATAGTATAAAGATTTTATTTAGAGATAAATTGTGTCTCATATTCTCAAATATAACTTTTAGACTAACATAATTTTTATAGCATTTTTTTAAAGCTTGTCTTTATCATGAACACTGTAGTTAAATGCGTCTGAAATATATTAGTTCATTTTTTACATCTTTTGTTTCTAATTCGAAATTTTTCCATTTGAGATTTAAAAATAAATTTACAAAACGTTATTACACTTTTAGTTAATTGTAAATTATACAAATTAAAATCTATTAATTTCTGAAATTTCATCATGATTGTGCTAAATAAAAATGTTGTTTAACTATAAAACCTTCCACACTTAATAAATAATTTGTTAGCACATATAATCAACACAGACATTTCATAATGATTGTTTAATTAACCGATAAGATAAAAAACAACTGAACAATTTTTTCCACACGCTTGTTCATTTTAATGAAAGTGATTTGATTATCAAAAGGCATTCTTTTGTCATATAAAAATTAAATTTCTCGACGCCATAGCAAGATGTCACAAACAGATAATAATCAAACCAATTCCAGTGATTTTATGAGCATGCCACACGCAGTCTATCAGAGAGCGTTGAATGAAATCGTAAAAGCACAGAACTTAAATGACAGTGAGAAATTTGAAATTAAATACTATGAAGGATCAGCAAGAGGTGAAAATTTTCTTTGCTCAATTTATCGAATTGAAATAAAAGATAGAAGAAATAAAGCAACTAAATTGAGTTTGATTGCAAAATTACCACCACAAGATGAAGTCAAAAGAAAGCGAGCATCAATCAAAACTGGATTTCAACGAGAAATTTTATTTTATAATGAAATTTATCCAATTTATAAGCAGTTTCAGTTGGAGAAAAATATTGATATCGATATTTTTGGATTTCATGAAGTACCAAAGTGCTATGAAACATTGAGCTTCAATGAAGTTGATGGAATTTTTCTTGAAGATTTAAAATTCAAAAATTTTCAACTTTTTGATCGAAAGAAAAATGTTACTAAAGAGCATGTCGAGTTAGTTATGAAAGCTTTGGCTAAAATGCATGCAATGTTTTTTGCAGTTAAAGACCAATGTCAAATAATTATTGAAAGTTACACTGAAATTGAAGATTTCATGTTGAAAGTTTTTGATGAAAATTCTCTTTTAAATATTTTGTACAATGGGCAAAAACAATTAGTTTTGGAAGCATTACAAAAGTTTGAAAATATGAAAGATAGAAAAAAAATTGAAAAGTTTTACAACACAAATTTGTTGGAAATATTAAATGAATTATTTGGGAAAAAAGTTGCTGAGCCTTATGCAGTGATTTGCCATGGTGATGTGAGTTTATTAAAATTCTCTTGAATTAAACTTTATTCTTATGTTATGTAACGGAAAATAAGAAAGGACAAATTGAGCTCGAGTTACGCTCGATACATTTTATTTTTGATTTTTCATGAAGCTTTGGTTGCAAAGGGATCAATTGTTTAAAATTTGCGTTATATGAAATCAGAATAGCTTTTTAATTGAAAATTTCTATATTAAAATTTTTTAGTGCTGGAACAACAATATGATGTTTCGAAATGATGAAGTAAGTTGAGAAAAATACAAAAAAAAGTAGCAAATTTGCTACATTTCACAGTGGGCCAGAAAATTAAAAAATGTTCAAAAAATATTTTGATTCATTTTCTTGTAGCGCAATATTAGACGATTATAAATTGCCTAAAATTATAATTTTAGGTGCTACTGTTTCCAAGTTACAGCTATTTTAGTGTATAACAGTTTTATGATTTAATGTTTCAAATAAACAGCTCTAACTAAGTCATACAAAAATTATTTGATCTAAAATAACTTTTAAATGAAAGACAATGA